>JACXGI010015770.1:0-16937 GCA_016801175.1 Esox masquinongy | reverse complement strand
ACACACACACACACACACACACACACACACACACACACACACACACACACAGGACCTAGCTGATCCCAACAGACAGATTACTGATCCCCTTACAGGGTTCACTGCCGACAACTCCATGGTGGAAGACAACTGGAACAAATACAGTTACATTTTCTTTCATCACCCGTGTGTGTGTGTGTGTGTGTGTGTGTGTGTGTGTCTGTGTGTGTGTGTGTGTGTGAGAGAGAGATCCAGGTTGGTGTGTACATTTGGGGACAAGGTCCCCACAAAAATAGTACAACCTGACACAAAGGTCCCCAAAAGGTTTTTTATTCAGTCCTCACTTAGAAAAAGGCTTTTTCCAACTTATCTGTTAGGTCTAGGTTAAAACGTACAATTGGGGTTAGTGTTAGAAATCGGGTTAGTTTCAGGGTTAGGCATTATGGGTTAGGTTTACAATCAAGCGTTTGGGTTAGGTTACGTTTTAGCATAAAGGTTAGGTTATTCAGGTTAGGAAGTGTTAAGGTTCCCCACAACTGGTTTCTCCCCATCCAACCAGGTCCCCACAAGGATCGAAAAACCAACATGTGTGTGATCCTGGTTTACTATGCCCTACTATGTGGGGTTAGTGTGTATGTGTGTGGGGGGGAGACAACGAAGTGTGTTTAAGTGTCAGGCCCGAGGAGTGCCTGCTGTGGGATTGAACCCACCACTGTTAAATAATTGACTGATGGGCTGGGTTTGGGGCAACATGGTCAAACAGGTGTTCAATACTGTGCCTCCTGTCTGTCACTGAGAGAGACGGTATCATCTCTGACCCAATATCTGGACCAACACACCACAAGCAGAACAATCAAAGCCACAGCAGTGTAACATGGATAGTAGGAAGACATTGCTGTTTTATGGAACACTGGCGTGTGTCTGTGTGTGTGTGTGTGTGTGTTTGTGTGTATGGGGGGGGATTTTGGTCAATACACATTGGGGACAGAAGTCCCTACAAAGACTGGCATTATTGTCCTCAAGTTTCTTTTAAAGAAAAAAGGCTATTTCCAGCTCATGGGTTAGGTTAGGTTTAGGTTAAGGTTTATAGGTTAGGTTACGTTTAGGTTAAGGTTTATGGGTTAGGTTTAGGGTAAAACTTACTATTTGGGTTAGTGTTACAAATTGGGTTCAGTTTTAGATTTAGGATTAGGCGTTTTGGCTGAGATAATCTAGGCATAACAGTTAGGTTATGAAGCTATTATGATGCCCTTATGAATATGTTATGAAGACCTTATTAATCTGTTATGAAGGTGTTATGAAGACACTGTGAACCCCTAATATGTTTGAATGCATGTGTGATTTTGGTTTATGAAGCTTTTAAAGCCCTTATGAAGCATTATTACCTTTTCTCCTGGGGTCTCTCCTGACATTGGGCCTGACAGCTGGCTGTAGCTCCGCCTCTGTTGACATCCTCAGGCTCCGCCCCGCCGGGTCAACGGCCGGTTCGATCCGGTTCTGCTCCGGTCTGGCTCTGAGGGGTCCACTTCACAACTTCAGTGCCGGGTCTGGGTGTGTTTACGGGGGTGCCGTGTGTGTGTGTGGGCGCACAGGCTCATGGGAGAGGAAGGGGCTCTAGCCCTGACACGACATCCCACACACACTTACAGAGAGCTGGGGAGATATATAGGGACAGAGAGGGGAGCGAGAGAGAGAATGGAGATGAAAGAGAGAGAGAAGGGGGTGAGGGATAATTAGTACATGAACACAGATGTTCTTCCAGGAACACTAGCGTATGAAGGAGATCCGACCCCCCCCAACCCCCTCATCACCTTGACAGTCTACGCTCCTAGGGTCCCCCACTCTGTCTCCAGAGATTCCATAATTGGCCAGAACGGCGAAGTACGGAAACCCTTGGCGATTCCTACCGCCAGCGCATGCACTCGCATAAGTGTCAGGTGCCGCCGACAACGGTCGTTATCAGAATGAAACATGCTGGTGGAGAAGTACTGAATGACTCACTCCATTAGTGCTATTATGATCACTCTGCCGTAGAATGGAGAGAGACAGGGGGAAAGAGAAGGGGGAGGAGAGAGATAGGAGGAGAGAGACAGGGGAAAGAGATGGGGGAGGAGAGAGACAGGGGAAAAGAGATGGGGGAGGAGAGAGACAGGGGAAAGAGATGGGGGAGGAGAGAGGGGAGAAGGGACACTAATGCCCCCCTCCCGAAACTCTCTTTCCAGTCTACTAAATGAACTACATATCCAGTGCTTTAACCAGGCAGTTCTGTAGTGGCAGACTGATTATTCTGTTATTCTGTCTGATGAAGTTGAATTCTGTTTGTTCCTGTTGCTCCACCCTTCCCTCAGGTGTAATGGAAAGGTTGTGTGTCAGGCTGCGGGGCCGTCCGCCCATGTCCGTGTGTAAGTGCAGCTGCTTGTGTGTGTCTGTGTTGTCTGTGTGTGTGTGTGTGTGTTGTCTCTTTGTGTGTGT
Source organism: Esox masquinongy (assembly GCA_016801175.1). Lineage (NCBI taxonomy): Eukaryota > Metazoa > Chordata > Actinopteri > Esociformes > Esocidae > Esox > Esox masquinongy. Next base: position 14,486 of record JACXGI010015770.1, on the reverse strand, counting down.
GTGTGTGTGTTGTCTGTGTGTGTGTTGTGTGTGTGTGTGTGTTGTGTGTGTGTGTGTGTGTGTGTGTGTGTGTGTGTGTGTGTGTGTGTGCGTGTTTGTGTCGTATGTGCGTGTATGTGTGCCAACTGGTGGATTTCTCTAAGGAAAGACAGAGATAGTTCTAATCTAGGCTAAGACACCCTGAGGGAGAAACACAGATTTCAGAGAAGAGGAGGCAGGAGACATTCAACCTGTTCATTTTTAGAAGAGGTTCAGCATGACCATAATGCACAGTTAACACATCAGCCATAACCGAGAACAGGACTGGGTTTCTGACGGTCACTGGGATGTTGCAGACCACTCCCACAGACGGTTATCTGACACGTGGATCAAGTTAAAATGGAACCAGGTGATGGATTGAGAAACACTACTGTTGGACTGTTGGAGTCATCTGTATGATACACTGTCATCACGCCCTGGTTTGGATTGGAGAGAGGAGGACATGAACGAGGCTTAGCATCTGCAGAACTAGGGGAGAGGAGGAGAGAGGAGGGGAGAGGAGAACAGGAGGAGGAAACGAGCGGTAAATTGGATGCCTGTAAGTGGGGCACAGCCAAATGTCGTATGTGCGTGTGAGACTGTGTGCCTGTGTGTGTGTGTGTGTCCATAAACCGGGCCCTGCAAGAGTAGCTTAATGCCCAAAAATCATCTGCTTCTACACATGTCCACTAGCAGAGAGAGGACAGTGGGAGGGAAGTAGATAGGGAGGGTAAGAGAGAGGAGACAGGGAGGGAAAAGTAAGAGAGAAGAGGAGAGAGGGAGGTAAAGAGAAAGAAGAGGGAGTGAGGGAAAGAAGGAGAGGGAGCGACGGAAGGAGAGAGAGACAAATCCAGCATATTCTCAGTTCATTCTGTTCTTCTCCTGTTCTTGTGAAATGGAAATGTCCCTCACTCCCTCTCTCTCTCGAGCGTCTCTTTCTCCCCCTCTCCCTCTCTCCTCCCTCTCCCTGTAATTGTGTTCTGTCCATCAGGCTCAGGGGGGATTAGCGACTACACTCATTCAGCCACTCTGCTCTCTCTGAATAATGAACTACCTTTCTCTCATTCTTCTCCTCTACCCCTCCTCTCTCTCTCTCTCATTCCTCTCTTCCCCGCTCTCTGTTAATGGACCTGTGCTCTGTCTATCTCTAAGTCGCTGTTATCTGACTATGGTACAGAGTCCTCAGTGACGAGCAGTATTGTTAGTCGATATGTAACCTAACAGTGGAAACAGCAGGTGACATTACAACACACAAGGATACTCGCACACGCGCGCGCACACACACGCACGCACAGGTGTAAAGGGCTAGCTTTACGAGCACCGTTTTATCCTCGTTCCAATGCCTCGAACCCAGGGCGTCGAATACCAGCGAAACTCTACCTATTTAGCAGCCCAAGTGGAAACACTCGAGGCGGAGGAGTGAGTTTCACAGGACACCTGTCGGATACACACACAGGCACACAGAAACACAGACACACAGAAACACAGACACAAAGAACTCCGTGACCTGATTCCCGCTCCGAAACAACGAAAAGCAATGCCACACCCAAGCTTTAGCCATCAGTTATTGTACCTACCAGCTGTTGGTCCTGACAACTCCAGAAAGATGTTTGATAGCACAGAACAACAAGCCACCCTACGCTACACTGCTGCACCAAGCCCACGGAGAAAAACACAGAGACAGGTGAGGAAGAAGGAAGAGCCTCTGGGGGTCAAAGTTCCATTAAGGAGAGAAGGGGCAAAGGACAAGAGACTCGTGGAAAAAAGGGGAGGAGAAAAGATCCAGATGTCTGAGAGAGAAATTAAACATGGATGGATCAGAAAGAGACCGGGTAAAAGAAAGAGTAGAGCAGAGACACAGACCAAGTAGATAGGACACAAGGAGAGAGGGAAGGAAAGACAGGAGACTGAGAATGGCAGCAGGCAGCCTAGTCGTTAGAGTTGCTGCAGGAATCCCAGAGACAACAAGATTGTTCTGTCCTTGAGCAAGACAGTCCATTGCCCCTGTAATTCATTCAGAATCAGAGCCTGCGCAAAATAACTAAAATGTCAATGTAATATTCATTTTGACCCTAAATATGACCTGCCAGGTATCTGAACAAGGCCGTTTCAGTGTCTCCAGACAGTGTTAGCCTGCTGAACTAAAGCCTTGAGTGTCAGACTTGGCAGAGACAGAGCTGTAGACATTAGCATCAAGTCAGCGTCAAAAGATGTCCTTCGGTCATTATGCTGAAAACGCAGAAATGCTGCCTCAGATCGTTTGTCAATTTGGAGAAGTGCAGCTGTCAATATGAAAAGGTTCTCCGCCGGGGTTTCCTCATGTCATGTTTCCAGGGGAGATGCAACAGGTTCAGTGGTGCCTTGTTACCCAGTTCCAATGTAAATTGGACCAGTTCACTCCTGTCGTGTTGCTTCTCCAGCAACCAGCCTGGGAAACACAAGCCTCTGTCAGAGTGACTTTATTACATAACCTGCTGGTCCGATCTCCCCCTGCTCCTGCATGTACAGTGATCCCACCAGGTTTGGTGTTCACACTGGAGTTTATCCCAGCCATGCGGAAGCCTATGTCCAGGTGTTGATTCAGACAGAGCACCGCACGCTCAACAGCCCTTAGCTGATAGTGTCGCCCCCCCACTCCCACCCCCCGTGGAGATCTGGAATAACGAATGGGATCTTTCCAGCAACCCCCTCCCGATACCAAAACCCTGCACCACCCCCTGCCGAACAGCTGGAGTGAGTCAAACAGCTAACAGGTGAGTGATGTTCTGGATGGGATAGAGGAGCCGTCCTCTGTCTAAAAATAGGAGCTGGAGCCAGCAGAGTGGAAGACTGGCCATTAATGAGGGATGCAGTCCTACATTTTTCACCATAGTTATTCACTACTGTCCCGTCACACACACTCACACACACTCACACACACCCACAGAAAGAGTGGGGGGGGTGGATTCGAATGAGGTAGGTTATAAAAAAGCAGAGTTTCAATAAGGTCCTAAAGTCCAAAGTACTCAGAGGCCAGCATTGACAGAGTTGATTCTGAATTATACAAAGTCATTGTCTTTTCTTTCTTTCTTTCTTTCTTTCTTTTTTCATGGTAACAAACACTTCAGTGTGTCATTAAAAAGCTCTGATTGACGACCATCCACGTTATTGCTTATATAACACATACAAAAACATCAGTGCGCACAAAAACACATACACACGAACACTCACACAAACACACACACTCAGACACACACACACAGCCCTAACAGAGGAGTTCTACAGAGGTTTCCCAGGCAGTCAGAATAACAGGACATGACTCACCATTGGTTGTTTGCAGCTCAGGACATTCTTGCATGTTTGAATTGTCGACAACTTGCGCAAACACTCCCACACAGACAGACGGACAGAAAGACACGCAGACAGACACAGGCGGACCGACGGAGAAACGGAACGACGGACAGACACACGGACAGACAGACACACACAGACACACACTCAGGCACACACAGACAGGCGGACGGACAGACAGACACGGGTCCATAACCACACATAGTGCATGTGGCGTGAATGAACGGAACATTCCTATCCTGAATAGCTCGGTTCTACACATTCTATTGTGAAAGGGTTTAGGACACGGTCCCCGAGAGGACTCTCCTGTGACGTGCGTGTGTGTGTTTGTGTGTGTGTGAGTGTGTGTGTGTGCAGCCTGCAAAGGAGTAAGGTATGTAATGATGGTGTGTGGGTGCCTGTGTGTGTTGGGGGGTGGTAGGTAATGATGTTCTTGTTGCGTGAATGTGTGTGTGTCTCAGGTAGGTAATGATGGTGTGTGTTAACCCAGAGTCCCATCTTGCCAGAGAAGAGCCTCTCTCACTCATCCATCATACTAGCACTGCTAATGATACTCATATTGCTGATGGATGGACAGAGAGAGGAGGGGGGAAAGAAAGGGAAAGAGGGGTATGAAGGGAGGAGGGGGGAAAGAGTGGAGAGAAAATGTGCATGAAGTGGAGAAAAAAAGACAGAGGAAAAAGACAGTGCGAGAGAAACAGAAGCAGTCAGCATGAAGAAAATTGTGCCTACTTGTCTAGAATAGCCCATCAGTCCCCAGCCCCTTTACTTCCCTAGCTAGTCTACAGGTTGCTTGGTTAGTTGTAATGTACACACTCCTCCAAACAGGAAGCATTCAAACATTGCTTCATGGTATGGTTGAGGAAGGCCCAATCTCAAATTGGCCCCTATGCCCTACATCTTCTGGAAAAAGATCTGATAGATTTAGATTGATTAAAATAATATAGAAAATAATATAGATGGAGCTTACACCTGTCAAACCTTTTCAGGTCTTAGGGGTCCATTTGGGATTGGCCAAAGACTGATCTAAAACCCTCCCTCAGCAACTCTCCTGACTCCTCCCCTTAACCCCTCCTCCCTGAAAGGGTTTATCCACCCAACACAATTTTTTTCAGCAAACAGCCAGGAACACTCAATTCGATAAGTGCCCTCTTCGATGACAAATCGAAATTAATCTATACGGAGTTGGTTACTATTCCAGTTCTATCTTCCAGAAGACCCAGATCACATATTACAGCAAATATTATGTCTAAACTAAAATATATTATATAGGTAAACCAGTTTTCATATAAAAAATGTAAGAGAAAGGTATCATGTTTGTTAAAAACATAACTAGTACAGACGGTAAAATGCTTTCATACAAGCAACTCATTGAGGTATATGGAGAGTAATGTTCAGTTCAAAGCTATAATCAGATCATTGCAGCCCTGCCACATGAACGGAAGCAGAAATTAAAACAACAAAACAGGATTGAATTACCCGGTCTGCCACCTATTAATAACCATGCTTGACTTAAACTGACCAGTTTAATCCGTAATCTTTTCCATGTAAGGGTGAAAGGTTTGACTGCTACACCATGTGGAATTCAGGATATTTGGGAACAAATTCTTGGTGTCCCACTTCCATATCATTGAGTGAATGGAATTATATGCAAAATAACGTTTGATGCTTTAATCCTTTCCTTTCAGTTTAATCTACTATATGAAATGTCTTGCAACAACATAAATGCTCAATATATGGGGAATTGTACAGAACTGTGCAGCCTTTGTCAGAATGAAATAAATGGAATGAAAGAATCAGCGGACCATCTGTTCTGGTACTGTCCAGTTCCGGTAAACTTCTGGAGTCATGTTCAGAATTGGTTTTTGGGTCATGGTATCTCTGCTGAGATGAACATACAGACAATACTGATTGGTGATTTAAAAAATCACGGTCTATCAATGGAAAATGTGGTTATTCTCCTGGGTAAAACATTAATCTTTAAAGCTAAATCAGAAAAAAAATGTAAAGGTTCAAATATTTAGTAAAGCACCACAGGAAGACAGAGAGATACGTATGTAAATCTGGATATGGATGTGTATGTATGTTGTCTGTGCGTGTAAGCGTAAGTGGGCTTAGGTATCTGTACATACATGGATGGTGCTGGCCGTAGCGTTGAGGTCCAGGGTGGTCATGGGAGGTCGAGCATGAGACGAACTTCAAATCAACACAACAATGTGGAAGTAGTATCCCTAATGATTGAAGTGGGAGACGGGGTGTTTGCTATTAGCTTGTGCAACATGGTTAGTTGTGCAGATAGTACCTCCTCCTACAGTCCCTTATACAGGGCTGGAATGTGGCCAGTGAAGAGACCTGGTTAGCCAATGACTGGTAAGATCTCACCGTTGAAACCGGGACAACCTAATACAGGCACAGCCCTGCATCTGGACCCATCACATATATGTACATAGGTACGCTCACACACACAAGTACAGTGTGATGAATAAAGAAGATAATGAATAAAGAAGACCATGAATAAAGAAGACCATGAATAAAGAAGACAATTAATAAAATAACTTATTAATGAGAAGGAACCCCGCTCTGCAGGCCGGTGATGGCCGAGGGAACTAAGGTACAGGCTTATGGATGCAGACTAATGTTCCCCCTTGAGTCTGGCGCCACCGATTCACAGTCAAACATATTTGTCCCAGACTGTGGATCCGGGTGCCTACTGCGGATGGCGGCTCTGAGGTGGGCGCTGTCCATGATAGTTCTGGGTTCCCTTGCGGATGTGTGTCTGTGTGAAATGGAAGTGTGTGGGGAGTAGGAGTGCATTATTTATTTATTTTTTAAACAAATGGTTTGGAAGACACAACAAGCATGCCAACTGATTGTAGCCTATCAGAACAGAGAGAGCACGACCACCCTCTCCCCAAACCCCCTGTTTCACACCTGAGCCTCATTTTGAGGCTGCAACTGGGGGTGATCTATCTGAGTCAGGGTGAGGTCACTTTTAAACACGGTGAACACAACAGTGTGATTTTGGAGGAACGTAGCATGTGACCGCAGCGCATGTTGAATTTCAGGGCTTTCTGGCTGGCTATATTGCTTCATACTGTACCTCAGTCACAAAGTTTGTAGCTGGCTAGCTATCGAACGTATCTACACACAATAAAAGCACAGTCAAAATCAGCATGCAAAGTTGTTAGATCGAAATCAGCATGCATTGTCAATTTAGGAGATAACGTTTCTAACTCAAAACTGCGTGAAGCAGGTTGCTATGGCAACGTGCAAGGGGTCCTGCGAGTCGGCAGGCAGGCAGACGTGAGGTGAGAAACGCGTTGTATCATGGCAGCTGGTAAAAACGTTCAGACACACAATAGCCCTGTAAAGTATTTACCCCCTTGGACCTTCCCACATTTCATTGTATTACAACATAAAATCCAAATGGAGTAAATCAGTTTTTGCCACTGATCAACACAAAAAGTTCCATCCTTTCAAGGTGAATGATAAAATCTCGTAAACTGTTCTGAATTCATTACAAATATTAAACAGAACATAATATAATGATTGCATAAGTTTTCAACCCCTTTGCTATGACACACCTGAATGAGCTGCAGTGCAGCCAGTTGTCTTTAGAAGTCAGTTAATTAGTTGAATGGAGTCCATCTTTGTGCAATTAAGGTGTTTCACATGACTTCACGTTAAATATATCCGTCTCTGTGAGGTCCCACTGCTGGTTAGTACAATTCCTAACAAAAACGACATCATGACAACAATGGAACATTAAATGCAAATCCAAAATAAGGCTCTTCAAAAGCACTAATCCCAGGGAGGATACAAGGGTATTGAATAGACAATGAATACAGAAAACATGGCACTGAATCTGTCTAGAACAGGTGATCTTCAACAACTGAGTGCAGTTCTAGAGGAGACACCCTGGAGTTGCTTGAAAACAAACATGCCAATATCCTGGAATGGCCCAGTCAAAGCCCATACCTCGGTCAAATTGAGAATACGTGGAAAGGTTTTAAAATTGCTGTTCACTAAAGAACAAGAAAGTTGAGAATCAACTTTAAACTTTGCAACTTAGATGATACATTTTTAATTCTTTTTAATGCTAATGCTACTAACATAAAATACTTACTTTGGGTACTTCATTTTTGTCAATATTACATGCCTGAAAGATCAAATACAGATTTTTCTGTCAGCTTATTTTATTTTGATAAAAGAAACATCAGTTTCAAATCAGAACATTTGCTGCTAACAGCACAGCTTCTTTCAAATGGCAGTTTTAAAATGATACCGTAACACTGGTCTACTGGCATCTCCCAAACATGCAAAACCCACTTCAGAATGACTTCACAGCTAATAAATGGATGGCAAGCATGTTTGCTTATCTGCTGACAGAGACTAACGTGCGCCACGTAAATTAAGAAGACGCTCAGGTAAATGGAGGTCACCATGTCCTTAAGAGCTATCTAGTTTTCAGAAAATCTTTGCTTGACACAGAGCTGTCTTCTAGTAAGACAGACATTGGTGTGGTAAGTTGTAAAGCCAAGGAAGAGCTGAAACACCAAAGGAAGCGAGGTGGTTCACAAACAATGGTTCACAAACTTCGGGTCGGAACGATGTCAGTTCTCTTGAGGAAAGCTTTACCAATATTATCAGACAAAATTGATTATATGCAATTAATCTGACTAAACAGTCACTGATGCTAATAACTGATGACATGCTGTACCTCTACATTGCAGATGAGCCAGGACGAGCACAGATGAAAACAGCAGGGGCAGTGGAGCATTTACAACAGTGGTGGACAGGGGCAAGTTGTCGGGAAGGGGATGGTTTAGGTGACTAAGACCCACGGAAATCCACAGCAACTCTAACGGTGCACTGGCAGTATCTGCGGTGGCAGGTTACCTACATATATTATGTTGTGCTTTGGTTTTAAAATTGTTATGATGCCAGAAGAAAAATATACAGAAAACATGATAACTGAAGATAATACGTTTTTACGTGTTCCCTAGTATGTAAAAAAATCCCTTATTTTAGGGAGAAAATGACAACAAATGCATTCATTTCACAGTAGATGTTCTTTTGAGTGAGGACTGAGTCCCCAGTGTCTTTATATACCAGAAACACCCCAGCCTAAGAAAGTCAACAGGCTAGCTTAATGTGCATAATCTCTGGGAAATGTTGTGATTGGTTAACCCAAATGAGCTTCCTGCTCGAGGACTTGGAAGTCACAGTTCCTACAGCGTAGCACCGAAAAACATGCCGGCACCAGATTCCTCCTCCATTCATACAAAGCTGAAGCCACAAGGTCTGACTGTTGCCATACAGGAATGTATCGGCTTTGTTGCCGCAATTCCCTTCACGTACCTTTCATGGTCACATTTGTGGCGTTTAAGCTGTGTGAGAAAGGGATATTAGAAGTTTAATCCTCAGTGGGGAAAAATGGAACATAGGATTTCATCAAATTGACAAGAGTCACTGCTCCCCCTTTTCTCCTCATTCTTAAACCCTCCTCTCTGTAACTCCTCCTGTCCTTAACTCCCGCTCATTTTTAACCCTTCCTCTCCACAACTCCTCCTTTCCTTAACTCCTCTTCCTTTTTAACCCTTCCTCTCCATAATTCCTCCTTTCCTTAACTCTCCCTCCTCCTCTTTAACTCCTTCTGTACTTAATTTATACTTCCCCTAACTCTACCTCCTCCTTAACTCCAAAATAACGAAATTTGAAAGTTTGAAAGCAGGTGGCTTTGATGAAATGGGTCCGAAATCAACATTTTTGGGGACCCTTTGGGGCTTGACAGCACCAGTTTTACAACCAGTGGCCAAAAATTGCAAATGGCTTCTTATATCCCCGTCTTTCTCCCCTTAACTCCTCGGCTCCTTAAATCCTCGTCCCCAAGTCTCCCACACGGCGGTGGGCTTTCTGTCTCTCTCTCCTACCATCTGTGCAGTAACAGGTTTAGCTGACTGATGTGTTTGTTACCTGTAGCACTGCCTGCAGCAACACTGTCTCCAAGGACCAGCTCTCACTTCTCTCTCTACCTCTAATATTTATCCCCCACTCTCTCCCTCTGCCTCCCTCATTCTCTCTCTCTCTCTCCCTCTATCTCTCTCGACTGGTTCTGGGACTTGAGGGGAAGAGAGTGTGATGAATTGGGTTTGCAGAGGCAGGCTGTGTGTGTGTGTGTGTGTGCGCGCGTGTGTGTGTGTGTATGTGTGTGTGTTTGTGCGCCAGCCGTTGTGAGGCTACAGCCCTCTCTGCGGTGGAGTTTTAGTAATTAGTCCCGCCTGAGTGTCTGGGCTGTGTGTGTGCTTGGTGCTCATCACGTCAGTCTCACAGGTGAATAATTAAACACACCCAAACACCTGAATCTGTGTCTCTTCTCCTCCCTTGCTCCGTCCTCCCTCCATCTTGTCCTTCTTCATCACTCCTGCCTGTTATCTTAGAGACACACCCCTGAGATCTCCCTGGTTCAATCAGAACACGGGATGGGTCCCCTACCACCACCGGTGTGTAGGTGATATTTAATCACTGAGACTCAAGGCTGTGTGTGTGTGTGTGTGTGTGTGTGTGTGTGTGTGTGTGTGTGTGTGTGTGTGTGTGTGTGTGTGTGTGTGAATGTATGTGCATACTTGTAGAAAACGTGTATGTGTAAATCAGTCAGGCTGAACAGTAAATGAGTTATTCAGGACAGACTCAGAGCTTTGGGCTTGTTTACATTAAGCTACATTTTCCGAGACGTATCGAAGAAGACTCAAGACACTTGAATATTTTGTCGTGTAAACATGCAGACATCGATAACTGGAGACGCCTCCTTCCAAGGTACGGTGCGTCACATTTTCAGCAGAGCCCCCCAGAGTTTTGTGTCAAACTGTATCAAGTGTCTGTGCGGTGCGCAATCATATCGATCGATTTTCACAGTATTGATGTGCACAATCCCTTGTGGTGCGTCTCAAACATGCCAGTGTAAATTCAAACACTATGGAAGTTATTATGCAAACTGAGATAAGTGTATTTAGTGTTTTGTTCTCTCTCTCGTAATACAAACAAGCCCAGGTACACTGAGAAATCAACAGTTGGTACGGAATTTTACCTTAACCCCCAACCCTCTCCTCTCCCATCCTCTCTCCCATTTCCCTCTCCTCCCCTATTCTCTCTGCTCTCTAATCAGTGTGTCTATCGATGAATAATTTGAATTGTAATGGCTGTGCAGTACACTGTAGAACGCTGAAGGCCTAAATGCTCAGACTGCCTCAATATCCCAGAATGTCTCGGTCTTCAACACAGCTGAGACTCAACTAGTTTCTTCTGTTTAGAAGGAGGACAGATGGACACTAGGATGGAGGACTTGCTGGACCAAGAGACAGAGGAGGGGAGAACAGATGGACACAAGGATGGAGGACTTGATGGACAAAGAGACAGAGGAGGGGAGGACAGATGGACACTAGGATGGAGGACTTGATGGACAAAGTGACAGAGGAGGGGAGGACAGATGGACACTAGGATGGAGGACTTGATGGACAAAGTGACAGAGGAGGGGAGGACAGATGGACACTAGGATGGAGGACTTGATGGACAAAGAGACAGAGGAGGGGAGGACAGATGGACACTAGGATGGAGGACTTGATGGACAAATTGACAGAGGAGGGGAGGACAGATGGACACTAGGATGGAGGACTTGATGGACAAAGTGACAGAGGAGGGGAGGACAGATGGACACTAGGATGGAGGACTTGATGGACAAAGTGACAGAGGAGGGGAGGACAGATGGACACTAGGATGGAGGACTTGATGGACGAAGACACGGAGGAGGGGTGGACAGACAAGAGGACGGTGTCATACTTATTAGAGAGCATATACCAGTCTGCAAAAGGGAGAGAGAAGAGAGAGAAAGAAACAACAGACAGAGCAAAGAGAGCAAGAGATGGAGAGGGAGGAGAGGGAGGAAGAGAGAGACAAAGGGAGGGAGGGAAGAGAGAAAAAAGAAAAAGGAATCCTGTAGGGAAACGTCCATTCCTTTGGCCCAGCCAGACAGCTCTTCCATTCTTTCGTTAATTCCTTCACCCCCCCCACCCCACCCGACTCTGTCTTTTAGCCAACAGAAGCTCTCCTCAGGGACATGTAACAAAACAAGCCCCTACAGCCCACCCCCCACACCCCACATTACCCTTTCCCCCTCCACTCAGACGAATACATTATCTTTTGTGTTCCTGAACAAAAAGAAAACGCCAAAACAACAGCCACCTCTCTTCTCTCCACACAGTGGGATAAAAGGCTGAATAAAAAACAAGAATTACAATGTCATTTATGAGCCTTTGTTTTACTCTGTCCTCCGGCACTTTTTAATGTCATAGAGAGCATGTTATATCGCTGGAGTCTACCAGGTCACCACGCAGTGTGTAATGTGTGTGTGTGTGTAATGTGTGTGTGTGTGTGCATGTGTGTGCAGTACTGTTGTGAGTAGGAGAGGGGGTACTTTAAGGGATAGTGAGGATGTAGAAAATACCGAGTTCAAGTGTTAAAGTCTAAACAAGACCTACAACATCCCTGATTTTCTTTACAGGTCTCAGGGAGGAGGAGCAGGATGAGGAGGAGAGGATGAGGAGGAGAGGAGGAGAGAAGGGGAGGAAGAGGAGTGGAGGAGGAGGAGAGGATGAGGAGGAGAGAAGGAGAGAAGGAGAGGAGGAGGAGAGGATGAGGAGAAGAGGAGGAGGAGATGAGGTAGAGGAGTGGATGAGTGAAGGAGGAGGAGAAGAAAGGAGTTGGAGATGGGAAAGTGAAGGGTGAAGAAAAAAGAAGACAAGGACAGTGTATTTAATCTCTCTCCCTCTCTCTGCCTCTGTAAACTTTAACAGACAGCTAAATAATAATATGTAATAATAATAATTAGTGACAGAAATTCCACTTCAAATGCAAGCTTTCTGAAGCAATGTTCAGAGAGACAGAGAAAGGGAAACAGTGGGAGAGGGGAAAGGTAGAGAGAGAGAGATATGTAGAGAGGATATTCTTGAGAGTCCATCTCCATTCAAAAGGCAAGTTCATTTGCATCCAACAGGTACATTTACAAATCCATTTAAACAGCGGTTTTTCTCCTTCCATACGGCATCTCGTCCCAGCTCAACATGCCCTAATCAGGAAACAGGAGGGGTATCCTGTGGGCTGGGGGGACAGAAACACACAGGTAAAAAATGGTTACCTACTCAATTTCATGGTGTCCAATTGGTGATGATGGCCTTGCCTTTTTGCAGCGACTAGTGGGCTGGGGATGGATGAAAGTCTGTACTTTCAAAGAAGAGAAGCCTTCTTCTGCAATTGATCTTGCAGGCCCCCAACCCACCACAAGGAGTCGCTAAAGCGCAACATGACAAGGCAGCCCTGTCTGACATCACTCCCGCCAACCTGGGCAGTGCTGAGCCAGTTTGCTTTTCAGGGGGGACTCCCTCATACTCAGTTAGTATGAAGCGATAAAGTCACAGTGGCACAGCTGGACTACAATGTAGGGCCTCAACACCGCTGTGTCAATTGGGAATTGCATAGCAAACATTCTATGGTACAATTTGTCTCCACACACACAGACAAACAACAAAGAGCATTATTTTGTAAAGTGCAGTTTAAGAAAATCAGTCACTTACTGAAATGATGTGCATTAAATCTGATAGCAGGGGGGCCATTACACACACACACACAAACACACACACACACACACACACACACACACACACACAGACACACAGACACACAGACACACAGACACACAAACACACACACATGCTGTTAGAGTAATTGCAACTAAGAGCATGAATATGAAAATTACAGGAACAGTGCAGACTGAGGCTCAGTATAAGACCCAGAGGAGTTAAGTCCCTGTAAGGTAAGTGTGTGTTTGTATGTGTTGACATGTGTTTTTATCTGCTGGTGTGTGTTTATATGTGTGCGTGTGTTGTTGTTTTATCTCAGTGTGTGTTGTTGGGTTTCAGACTGTGTTTTGGTGTGTGTTTTTGTGTGTATAGTACATGCATGTTGGTGTGTGTTGTTGTTTGTTGGTGTGTGTTGGTGTGTGAATGTGTGTGGGGGCAGAGTAAGCATTAAGAATGAAAGATAGACTCTGGGAGAGAGAGGGATGGACGGATGAGAGAGGGACTGAGGAATGGAAAGAGAGAGGGATGTAGAGATGGAACGAAATGAAGGGAGGAAGAGAGAAGGATGTATGTATGCGGCTGTTACAGACAGTAATCCTAGACAGTATCCGGTAGGACAGACAGATTGTGAGTGTTTAATCTGATTACAGATTAGAATACAGCCAGATTAGCCACCACCGGATATCCTACTCTGATCCCTGCTCTTTATCCTTTTCTCTTTCTTTCTCTCCCTCTCTCTCTGTCTTTTTCTTTTTCAATTTAGAGGGCTATATAGGCATGGGAAACATTTACCTAGCAACTGATAAAATAAAAAAAGAAGAAATAAGTCTTATGAATTCAAAGTAAGTATTTCTCCTAAATTTTTGGGAAGGCATTTTAAATATAATCAACTATGTACAGAGGTGTAACAATGTGAACATAGTTTAGGAAGTGCATCTATGTTTCCAACTATTTTTTGGGGGGTGCGGGACAGGGATCTCCTCTCTCCTTTTCTCTCTGTTGTTCCCTTTCACACTGTCTCTCTCTCTCTTGCCACAACCTTCTAAACAGTGGGTAGGTTTGTTCTCCCACCCTCCTGATTTGGACAATGAAGGTCCTGAAGAGCAGCTTGTTAGCTGAATCAGATGCGTCAAAGCAGATCTGAGAGTCTGCTTCGAGTCAAAGCGAGATAACCACTAATACCAATCCCCAAAGACAAAACACCGGATAACTACTAATACCAATCCCCAGCGACAACACACCGGATAACCACTAATACCAATCCCCAGAGACAACACACCGGATAACCACTAATACCAATCCCCAGAGACAACACATCGGATAACCACTAATACCAATCCCCAGAGACAACACACCGGATAACCACTAATACCAATCCCCAGAGACAACACATCGGATAACCACTAATACCAATCCCCAGAGACAACACACCGGATAACCACCAATACCAATCCCCAGAGACAACACACCGGATAACCACTAATACCAATCCCCAGAGACAACACA
>JACXGI010015769.1:0-11254 GCA_016801175.1 Esox masquinongy | reverse complement strand
CTCCACTCCCTACAACACTGTGACAGAATAGCCAACTGATTAATATGGAGACAGCGGGAAAAGTGGAGCCAACAACCATGGCCGACGTTGTTCAGCACCATGGAGACTGCCTCGTCAAGTTTGGTAGCGCCATGGACAGCATGTTGGCGGCTATCAATCGCCTGGAGGAGAGGGTGCATTCCCTTTCGCCGCCAGCCACAGATTCAACACCAGCGCCTATACCAGCACCATCCACCGTTTCATCTGAGACGTTCCACAGGATACCTCGGGCCCTCCCGGAGCGCTTTGACGCAGTGTGACCTGTACCTCGCCTGCTACGTCGGGGTTGTCTCCGGAGGGGAGATGGTTCGCACTGTCATCTCAGCGCTGACCGGAAGGGCCCTGGAGTAGGGTGCTGCGGTCTTGGGCACGGGCGGACCTGAGGTGGAGTCCTATGAGCGCTTCACCCACCTCTTCCGCTCTGTGTTCGACCACCCAGAGGAGGGCTGAGGAGGGTGAACGTTTATTATGTCTTCAACAAGGATCAAGGACCGCTTCAGAGTTTGCCCTAGAGTTCTGAACCGTAGCAGCATCCACTGAATGGAATGAATCGGTTCTGATCACCGTTTTCCGCAATGGACTGGGGGAGGAAGTACAGACCAAGTTGGCTTGTCGGGGTGACGACCTGTCCCTTGACCAGCTGATCCACATGGCTATTCTTCTGGACAACCTCCTGCGGTCCCATAAGAAGCCCATGCGGACTCCGGAGCACATGGTTGCACCTGCTCCGTGGTCAGAGCCAATGGAAGTGGGTGCGACACGGTTGCCCGAGACAGAGCGCAGGAGACGGAGGAGTCTGGGTCTCTGTCTCTATTGTAGAGAGAGGGGTCATTTCTCTCCAACCTGCCCCCATTCCATGTTCAGAAGGGGAGGTGACAAACCTGGAGCTTCTCCTACCCCAGCCCAGGTAGGAAGCACAACTGCCGCTCCTTCTTTGTCAATTCAACCAGTGTGTTTTCCTGTTTCCTTACCCGATTATCCTAGCCCCACACTCCAGTTGGCTCTGATTGACTCTGGGGCTGCCGGGAATTTTCTAGACAGTGCACTGGCTACAGCATTAAAATTCCACTGATTCCACTAAAGCCCCATATTCCAGTTTGAGCCCTGGATAATCGCTCGGTAGGGACAGGGCTCGTACAGTTCACCACTGTTCCCATCTCTCTGCTTATCCATGACGCTCATTTAGAACAAGTTACCTTTCTGTTATTGGACATCCCCACGCACCCCGTCATGCTAGGTCTCCCCTGGTTGAGCCTACATAACCCTTTAGACTGATGATGCCCTTTAGACTGTCCAATGCCCCTTCAGTCTTCCAGGCCTTTATTAACGAGGTTTTCGGGACATGCAGGGACAGGGTGTAGTGGTCTATATAGATGACATTCTAGTCTATTCCGCTGATTGCGCCCAGCATGTGTCGTTGGTCAGGTCTGTGCTGGGAAGACTGTTGGAACATAGCCTGTGCGTAAAGCTTGAAAAATGTTTGTTTTTTCAGCAGTCAGTGTCCTTTCTGGGATATCTCATTTCCACAAAGGGAGGTGAGATGGAGGAGCACCGCGTCAGCGCAGTTAGGTCGTGGCCCACTCCCACCTCTGTGAAAGCCGTTCAGCGAATCCTGGGGTTCACCAACTATTTCCGTAGGTTCATTCGAGGTTTCAGCGTTGTGGTTGTGCCACTCACCTTCCTACTGAAAGGAGGGCCTCAGTGGCTGTGCTGGACAGCGGAGGCAGAGAGAGCATTTGAGGCACTGAAGGCACGCTTCACCACTGCTCCCGTGCTTGCACATCCCGACCACTCACTCCCCTTTATCGTCGAGGTGGACGCCTCAGAAGTGGGAGTTGGAGCCGTACTGGCTCAACGCACCGGGACCCCTCCAAAGCTACAGCCGTGCGCCTTCTATTCCAAACAGCTGAACCCCACCCAGAGGAACTATGATGTTGGAGACCGGGAACTCCTGGTGGTCAAGAAGGCTCTGAAGGCGTGGAGGCATTGGCTGGAGGGGGCCAAACACCCTTTTCTGGTGTGGACGGACCACCGTAACCTGGAGTACATCAGGGCAGCGAAGAGGCTAAACCCAAGACAGGCCCGGTGGGCTCTGTTCTTCACCAGGTTCCAGTTCACACTGTCCTACCGGCCGGGTTCGAAAAACGTGAAGGCTGATGCCCTATCGCACCTCTGATGTGGAGGAGAGGCAGGGAGAGGTGACTCCTATCATCCCGCCGTCCCGCATCGTCGCCCCTGTGCTGTGGGATGTGGATGCTGACATCTGGCAGGCTCTGCAGATGGAACCAACACCTGCACAATGTCCCAAGGGCTGCGCCTACGTGCCTATGGTTGTGCGGGATCGTCTTCTCTCCTGGGCACACATGGCACCGGTGTCAGGGCACCCGGGGATTGGCCGGACCATCGCCTGTCTGCAGGGAAAGTACTGGTGGCCCAGCTTGGCTAAGGACGTCCAGGTTTATGTCTCTTCCTGTTCCATCTGTGCCCAATCTAAGACACCCAGACACCTCCCATATGGAAAACTCCTGTCCTTGCCGGTTCCACAACGACCCTGGTCTCATCTCTCGGTGGACTTTGTCATCGACCTTCCCCCTTCCAGGTGGTGCACCACTGTTCTTGTCGTTGTGGATCGGTTCTCCAAAGCTTGTCACCTCCTCCCTCTGCCTGGGCTTCCGTCGGCCCTGCAAACTGCGGAGGCTGTCTTCACGCATGTCTTCCGGCACTACGGGATCCCAGAGGACATTGTGTCTGATCGTGGCCCTCAGTTCACCTCCCGCATATGGAAAGCATTCATGGAACGCCAAGGGACCACGGTCAGTCTCACCTCCGGGTACCGTCCCCAGGCTAATGGGCAAGTGGAAAGGGTCAATCAGGAGGTGGGCAGGTTCCTGAGGTGTTATTGTCTGGACCGGCCAGGGGGTGGGTGGAATTTCTGCCGTGGACTGAGTATGCCCAGACCTCCCTCCATCACTCCTCCACTGGACTCACCCCGTTTCAGTGTGTGTTGGGGTATCAGCCGGCCCTGACACCCTGGCATCCAAGCCAGACCGAGGCCCCGGCAGTGGATGAATGGTCCCAGTGTGCGGAGGACGTTTGGAACGCTGCCCATACACGTCTCCAGTGTACTGTGCGTTGGCACAAGGAACAGGCCGACCGCCACCACAGTAAGGCGCCTGTTTACTCTCCAGGTGGCCAAGTCTGGCTCTCCACCCAGAACCTGCCCCTCCGCCAGCCTTGCCAGAAGCTGGGCCCGCGGTTTGTGGGGCCGTTTCTGGTCCTGAGGAGGGTTAATGAGGTGACGTACCGTCTGCAGCTCCCGATCAATTACCGCATTAACCCGACCTTTCATGTGTCTCTCTTCTGGCCAGTGGTGCCTGGTCCCCTCGCTAAGGCTGGACCCAGGGGCGCCCCGCCTCCCCCTCTGGACATCGAGGGGGGTCCGGTGTTCTCGATCTGGGAGGTCCTAGAATCAAGGCGTTGAGTGGGGCGTCTCCAGTACCTCATTGACTGGGAGGGGTATGGCCCAGAGGAGCGGTGCTGGGTTCCTGTGGTGGATGTTCTGGACGCTCTGCTGCTCAGGGACTTCCACCTTCAGCACCCTGACCGACCCGCGCCACGCCTTCCTGGTCGGCCCCGTGGCGGGGGGCGTCCCGCTGCTGGTGCAAGCACGTCAGGGGTGGGGTACTGTCACGAATCCCCCTGGCGCTGGTGCTCCTCTGTTGCACCAGCTCCGGAGGTCTACGGCACCAGCCTTCTAGGCACCACTGTTCCGGCTAATCACCTTCACCCCAGACTGTCCCTATATTGTCACACACACCTGTTTCCCATTCTCACTGATCATGACACCTATATGAATGGCCCTGTTTCGTGGCACCCTGGCATTAATTGCCGTTTTGGCTATTAATAGCCGTTTTGGCTATTAATTCCATGTCACCGTGCAGTGAGTACGAGAAGTGTGTGTGTGTGTGTGTGTGTGTTGCCATCATTCCGGCTTCATCTGCGTGTTCGGTTTTGGAGGCTTTACACCTCACTTTACTTTGGGCTTGCCCAGTCAGTTATTGTGACGTGCTTTGAGTTGGGAAATAAAAACCCTTACCGTATTTCCTGCGTCTGTCTCCACTCCCTACAACACTTTGACACCCCCATACAATCACGGATGCTGGCTTTTGAACTGTGCACTGATAACAAGCCAGATGGTCCCTCTCCTCTTTAGTCCGGAGGATGTGGCGTCCATGATTCCCAAAAATAATTTCAAATTTTTATTCATCAGACAGTTCGTCAGACACAGTTTCGTCAGTTCGTCAGACACAGTTTTATTCGTCAGACACAGTTTTGCACTTCGCCTCAGTCCATCTAGAATGAGCTCAGGCCCAGAGAAGGCGGCGTTGTTCTGGATCTTGTTTATATATGGTTTCTTTTTTGCATGGTAGAGTTTTAACTTGCATATGTGGATGTACTGTGCTCATAGACAATGGTTTTTCTGAAGTGTTCCTGAGCCCATGTTGTCCACTGCAGAATCGTCTGTTTTTAATGCAGTGCCGAAGATCACGGCCATCTAATGTTGGTTTTTGGCATGGCCTGGATGTAGTCCTCTCATCTTGGGTTACGAACTTGGGGCTAGTGGGGTTCTAGTGGAAATCCGACTTGAGGGAGCATTCCAGTTGAAACATCCGAATTGGAACTCGGAAATTCCAACCTCCAAGTGGAACGCACATCTGGAACGCACCATAAAATAGCACTCACCGTCTTCACAGTCTGATTCTTTCTGCTGCTCTGGGCTTGATTGCTAAGTCTGACTGTTAAAGTCTCGCCCTCCCATTAGCTTAATGACATGGAAATACAGAAATTAATACTGAAATAAAAGATTAAGGGAATTAATTAATAGGGAAATATATACAGAAAAGAATAATTAGGAAAATTAATATTCAAGTACAAATTCATGTTAGGTTTTACAAATGTGTTACTAATATTTATTTGTGTGTACATTTACATTTAGCTGCATATAGATCTTTATTTTTTATGTGTAAATATGTTTATTGAGACATTTATTTATTTTTGGTCCTCCATATTTCTGTACCCATACTGAGCTGTTGTTTTGAGAGTTTCTGACTTTAGTCTCCCTCTTCAGCAAGTGAAATGCATATTCAATGAGATTTAAATCAGGAGACAGTCTGAAACGTTCCACTCTTCCCTCCAAATGAACTCCTTGGTTATGTTTGCAGCATGTCTTTGTAATTATGCGTTGCATTTTGTTTTTTACAACTCAGGGGCTGTACTCACAAAACATCTTAAGGCTAAAAGCAGCTCCTAACTTGCTGATTTAGGAGTAACTCTTAAAAAAAACGGGCGTGTTAGTCCTAACTTTAGGACTCCTAAATTTTTGGTCTAAGAGTATTTCACAGAGCGTTTTAACACTAAAACCAGCTCCCAAATCTGGGGAAAGTTAGGAGAATTCAAGGACTCCTAAGTCACTAAGACCAAGTCACAAACAATCCTAAAAGGGCTGCTGCCGGCAAACCGTCTCGTAATCTGGTTGACGTTTTAGAAACATTTATTGATACTGAGCTTTTAACAAGGTATTGCCTTAATCGCGAGGGTATTGTGATCATAGTAGAGCTAGTCAGGGATGCTGTCACTTCATCAACAAACAGAAACAACCCAATAACATCGGACATCAAGCCTGGGACAACTCTACTTGGCTACAGGGAAAATGCAGCTATGCAGCGCAGACAAACTACGTATATCTCAGTCATCTGTCAGTAGAACATTACATCAAACAATAAATGCTCTCCCCAGATCCCATATTGTGCGACAAATCATTCGGTTTCCTCATGATATTCGCCAACTACAAAGAAACAAAGCAGACTTCATGGCCATAACTGGACCACCCGGTGTAGTTGGTGCTGGGACACATAATTGTACGAATTGATGAACGCACATTTCTTTGAGCTGCCAGACATGTAAGAGGCTGACAATTAGCTGAACATATCTTCACTGGTCAGTATATCATTTTTGGTTTCACGTTTAATCAGTGACACTTAGCTTACATTTTAATTTTAATATCTTTATTTCAAAATGGCAACGACACATTCATCGACAGTATTGCTATGTGGGAATTCACTGACAGAGACCCCTCCCCTATCAGCCAATCACTGTGGGCTTAGTAAGTAAGCTTGTTCATGGAACACGACATCATCCATAGCAACGAAGTCAACCCCGCACTTTCTTTTAGCTTAAGACTTCTCCCGGTTCCTTAGTAAAAGTTGGTCTTAGCAGCTTTGTGAATAGGTTTTAAGAGGAAAATCTTAGCTAGGAACTTTTAGTGCTGTTTAGGAGTCCTCCTAGTGGTAAGGTAAAGTGTTTTGTGAATACGGCACCTGGTAATTTTCACAGCTCTGGTCTGTCAACTGCTGTAGTTGTCTTTGGTGGACCGGATGTTGCAGATTGCTGAACGGTTTCTGCCTGTTTTGGATTATCCCAAACTGCTGATTTGGCTCTGCCCATCTTTTATGCTATGGTTCTGAGTTGCTGTTTTCTTTTAGCATCCAAATCACTTGCTTTTTCTTTAATAGACAGCTCACAAGTCTTCATTTTTTTCCACTAAAGCAAGAAATACAGTGGTGCAATATCAGCAACAGTGATGTGGGTTATATTTATGTGCATTTATTTATGTTGTCTATGTCCATTTGTTAAAACAGTAATGTGCTTTTTTCACACCTAAAACCCAAGAGTACCCTTTGGCCTCTGATCTCATTGTACCATCCACTGATGTTCTGCATTGAAACAAGGCACTTAACAACTCACAATTCTTCATTCAGGTTTCCTGAATAGCTGCAGACACTACATCAGTGTATTTCAGACGGTAAAGAAAGGAAGGGCACACAGAAGCAGTTCCATTTTAACCAGTGATGACTGCATTATTTTCTCTATTTCTATGAAATGGAATTAATTTTTTTTTTAAATTAATTCCACCAAGTTCAATGGTCTATCTTGTTTTAAATAAGAATGAAACTTAAATTCAGATCAAGCCAACTGGAAGGACATGATCTACAAAAACCTTGTCACACAAAATGGGTTATGACATGTTGGTCTTCTGTGGTGTACTGTAGAATGGAAGTATTCTAAGTCAGTTATTTTCGCTTCATCTTTGGTGATATATGGTGTAGCCCATTTCTCGCAGAATGCTTTGATATTGCAGCTCTTCACCAAACTTCACATCAGATTTTGAAACTTTGCAGATTTGTTTTAAACGCTGGTTTAATGGGTACAGTGAGAAAGGGGGAAAGAATTCTATGCTATGAGCAAAAAAAGGTTAACAAAAAGAGCAGGCAAGAGATTTGCCAAACACAGAAGTTCACAGAAATACCTGATCAATTAATCAGTGGATGCAGTTGTACGCTGTATATTTCTAGCATGGGAGGTGGGGCACCTGGCTGCTACACATCTGTAGGGCCTTATCAGGCGTGGTACCGAAAACTTTAAAAGGTGATTGGGTGTACTTAAGTTAATCACTTTTGTATTTGATACACAATTAATCATTAAAAAGCCCTTAAGTATGGAGTATAGTGTATAGGTAAGTTGGGAAAAAGGTTTTTAAATATGTGAAATGGAGGCGTTGACACAAAATGTGAAAAGTTGTATAGGTGTAGGCATTCTATAAACACTGTAAAAAAGCTGAGTAAATTCCATTCATACACTAGAATTTACTAATTCCTTGTGCTTACACAATCCTTAAATAAAATGATCATACTACTTAATGTTATGAAGTGGTATGTTCATTTAGTTAAAATAATGGTTCTAAAATAAATGTCAGGAAAAGGGATCTTTATAACAGAGGTAGAAAAGCAAATGGCTCAAAGGAAATGAGAATGCCAATGAATATGCTCTGACTGCTATAACAGTGACATCTTGTGGCCAGGATTAGATTAGGGGAAAATGTGTTCAGATATTTACACTTATAACCTTCAAATAAATGTTTTTATTAATGATATGGATTACTAAAACACAGGACACAAAACTTTTTTTTTTAAACGAAGCCATGCATTGTTACATTATCAGCAGTTAGACTTTAGAATGTTCTGACAGATCATTTATTTTTCAAACAGTGATGAAACAGTTCATATGACTGTCTGGCTGTGGTGAAATAGACTACGAAAAGAATACATGTGCCTTGAGCCATGCAATGGCTTTTTATTCGCTAGCACACATGTGCATTGTTTTGATCTGTGGAATAATAAATAAATAGATAGATAAACGGTTAATAACAGTACTTGCTACCAACATCAATGCTCTAAAAACACTCCCAATTGTAAACTTCACAGCTTATAGGCAAGTCAAGCATTGTTGCATACAATACACACATTGTATGTTTGTTTATAGGCAAACATTACACACACTCAGAAGAATGATCAAAAGGACCAGATATCAGATCAGTCCATGGGCTCAAACAGCTTCATTCTCTCTTGTACAGAGAGACCCTCCTTCAGGCTCTGGCAGACGGATATGAAGGGAAAAATTAAGTTACAAAATTGTTACTATTTTGGTTACTGCAAGAATACTATTCAAATTGTGTTGGGTGAGTTACACCTGTGTATGCAGATGACCTCGCACCTTTGACCGGCCTACTCTGATCTGCCTGGTAAGGGTCGACCTCTCCTTCAAGAAATCAGGGTTGTTTGTCGACGTCCCTATTCCTATTATGTATACATTGAAAAACAAGGCCTTAAGTCAAGTGATATTATGCATGTGTGCGTGTGAAGATGCTGCACTTTGTGGGGTTGGTAGCGTGCACTTCTCACCGTATGCTGGAGCAGCAGTGGGGCTGTTGACACTACATTCTTCATCACTAGGAGAGCCGATTGCAGTCCGGACCTCATCTTGCGATTTGGTGATGTCACACTGGACCTTGGACCGGCTTACACCAAACTCTGCATACAGGGCTTTGAGTTTGTCTGTGGTGTATTCCTTGTCCTACATACACACAGGAAAGATTGACATCTTGTTTGATTAGCAGACTATTGATAAAATCCAGGTAAATTTGAGCAAATACACACTATTTCAGAAACTTATAGGATGGGACATTTTTCACTTTTATTGTTGAAGCGTCATCCAAACAGTTGTTTAAGTCCCATTTCTAAGATTTATTTGTCCATCTTCCATCTGTTTAGATTCTTATTTCTAGATGTTTTTCTTCCCCCCAAAAACTGTAGTACTGCATTTTAAGAAACAGAGTACTGTAGCTACTTCAGCTGTGGTATGTTCAATGTTGTTCCCCTCCCTGTTGAAATGGAGTAGGCATCATCCTTTGCATGTCGACACAGGCTGCATAGACACATACTGAAATACAGGTTAAATAGTGTAGCGATGAAAGAGGCATCAACACTGTATTAGGCTTAACAACAAGGCTCTGAGGAATTTTGGTGGTGAATGTGGCTACACGAGACTAGTAGTGCATGGATTTAGAAATTAGTTCCAAGACAAGGGCAAAGCAGGAAGTGAAGGTCAAGTGACACATTTATGATCATAATAGTGGAAATGGATGTTTTTGCATTGACATGCCTTTATATACCTCAAAGACATGGAAGGGTTGTGTAGTGGGTTGTGTAGTTTGTGGGGACGTTTTGAAGTATTTATTTTGCTGTGTCTGGCGACTACAGTATATGGCTTGTGTACGCAACTAGAAAGCCAAATTACAAAAATTTAACTTTGACCAAAACTAATGTCTGGATGATGCTTCCACACTAAGTGGAAAATTAGGTCTAACAAGCTAGAAAGAAAAAGATCCCTTTAACATAATTATATTAATCCAAGAAAAAGATTACGTGATCCTTTGAGTGACAACAACTTTTAATTTCAGACACCTTTTAACTGGTCAAAAGTGTTTTTTTGCAGTGAGGAAGGCAAGGAAGTGTCTGTGGTATAAATGGGAGTTGTCTGAGTTTTTTCCGAAATTATTGGAGGTAAATACATGTACCCTCAGAGCAGCTTTCAGTTCCTCCTTCAAAGACTGAGTCTCCTGTTTGAGCCACTGCAGCTCTGTGTCCCTTACCCGTAGGATCACCTTTAACACAACACAGAGGATAAAAATCACATGAGCATTAGGATAATTTGTCAGTAGTGGCTGTAAAATTTATGATGTACCATAAGCCATAACGTCTTTTTTTTAATAAATAGCATTTAGAAGGATCTAGGAACTATCTATTGTTGAATAAGCTTTTAAGTGACTGAGTATGTATAATATAAAGTTTGCTATAATGAGAGTACCTCAAGTTCGTAGAGGTCTTTTCCCTGAAAGGCAGTGGTGGACAGTTCTCCGCTGAAACAGGAATGCATATGAGAGATCTCCTCGGTTAACTTCTGTGTCAACTCCTAAATTAAGTTAGGGAGAATGACTGTCATTAGACACCAACATCAAATAAGCTTTCTTTTAGCCAAAAACAGAGACCAGTTTTTCAAAAGTAATCAATCTGGATTTTGACTTTAGGATTGGATTAAAACACTGAAAGGTACTGTAATTAATGGGATTGGATTACATGCATAAAAAATTCTTATTTTATTTCCATCCAATAGCGAAGTCCAGATAAATTACTTTGGAGATACCAGAAAAGGAACCAGGCAAGCCTAGTTCTGCCAGCCCACGATTTGGAGAGATGAATGTTGTTGTCGCTGGCTGGTTTCGATCCGCGGCTTTTCTTTGGGGCAGACTGTCTTCAACCACTACGCTATATGAACAGCTGGTAGTGTTGGACACAATAAGTGTCTACTGCCATGCAAAGACAAAAGGCCACAGCTTCGAAAATGTTGAAAATTAGTTAGTCATTTTTGGAACACGAAAGATGTGCTTTATCGTATGGACAAATATCTTCAGTCAATTTTTTTTTAGAAAATACTCTCGTCTTTGCTATAATTTCCAAAAGCCCTAGAGAAGCCAAGGCAGAACCCCCTAACATCAGTTACAGTCCTTTGTCTTTGTTTCACTGCACTCCTGAACGCTCAGTTATATGTCGTGGAGCTCCACCCCCTAGAGGGGCTTTAGCTCCTAGTGGTTTACCCTGGCCGCGTCCGCGGCCGTACTGAAAACTCATTATGCAAGATGCGTCAGCCAATCAGGGCACGCCTGCCCCTATATATGACCCGTGAGCCCAGAGAACGTCCTCCCTTTTTATTCAGCAAACGCTTGCTGAGTGCTATACTGATTACTCTACTTCAGCCTGAG
>JACXGI010015767.1:0-17113 GCA_016801175.1 Esox masquinongy | reverse complement strand
ATGGTATATCTAATGCTTTGGAAATTCTTTTGTACCCTTCTCCTGACTGATATCTTTCAACAATGAGATCCCTCTGATGCTTTGGAAGCTCTCTGCGGACCATGGCTTTTGCTCTGAGATGCAACTAAGAAAATGTCAGGAAAATCCAACTAGAACAGCTGAACTTTATTTGTGATTAATCAGAGTCACTTTAAATGATAGCAGGTGTGTAATGACTTCTATTTGAATGTGATTGGTTAATTCTGAACACAGCCACATCCCCAGTTATAAGAGGGTGTGCACACTTATGCAACCAGGTTATTGTAAGGTTTTTATTTTTCATTTTTCCCCCTTTTCAGTTAGTTTTTCAATTGAATTGTTCACATTATAGGTCACATTAAAAGTGGAAAAAGTTCTGACATGATTTATGTTTGTCTCATTCTTTTACATCACAAAAACTTTTTAACGGGGGTGTGTAGACTTTTTATATCCACTGTACAGTGTCTTCGGAAAGCATTCAGACCATTTTCTCCACATTTTGCTGTTTTATAGACTTAAATTAGAATTTATTGTTCACCTCCCTGACCAAGGCTCTTGTCCATTTACTTAGTTTGGCCTGACAGCCAGCTCGAGTAAGAGTCTTGGTGGTTTGAACCGTCCTCCATTTCACAATGATGGAGCTCACTGTTTTCCATGGGAACTTTCATTGCTTTAGCATATTTTTAACCTTCCCCAGATCTATGCCTCAAAACAATTCTATCTTGGAAGACTACGGAGAGTTCCTTGGATTTCATTATTTGTTTTCTTTCTCTGACATGCAGTGTGGGACCATATGAAGACAGTCTGTGCCTTTCTAAATTACAATTACCAAAACAATTCTAGAGACATCTCAAGGAAGATTAAAGGATGTAGGATGTATCTGATCTCAATTTGAACTGTCATGGCAAAGGATCTAAATGCTTACAGTATGTAAGCATAAAAATCGGTCATGACTGTTTTTTATGTTCAATGAACTGGCACAAACATTTCATTATGGGGTTTTGTGAGTAGACTGATTGCAAAAAATAAATGAATGTAATCAATTAAAAAGACTATAAAACTACTAAATCTGGAGAAATAGGTCTGAGTACTTTCCGAAAGCACTGTACTCTCCCGTAAATGTGGTATGTTTAAAATACATTTGTTCTAGAATGTGTACATACATAATGTGTACATACATACATACATATTATTTTGCAGCATAATATTGCCATGGGGATTTCCCATTGGAAACTCAGTCAACAGCTCAGGGCACTGAGAATTCCTGCCATGCTTGTGCTTTGGGAATGCATATTAACCAACCGGATTCTACTTTGTGGGACCTCAGGGGGAACGTTGTCACGCCCAGGAGAAGCAGAAGGCAGTGAGGATCGTCAGCACCGGGAGACAGGGTAGGAACCCTCTTTGGGTTTGCGTGGAGGACACCCAAGAGAAGAGCTCTGGCCCAGGTATTATGACCATAATTCATAGATCCAAAGCTACACAGGAAGTCATTTTTGTTATTCTAAGTTATCCACGGTATACAAAATGTGATGGAACCAGAACTAGAGATTGGTGTTGCTTCGGGCCTTACTGTTTAAGTGTCACACCGTACTGTATAACAGAGGTGAACCCAATAACAAACTGTCAACATGCAGCCCAGTTAAAATCTGTGGCAAACCAATTTTGCCAAACTGAGTGTAGAAATTTCTATGGTTAGTTGAAATAGCTCTAGCCCTTCTAAATGTCCAAGCAAATAATTAATTTCATAGGTTTAGCAATGTAGTCTAGGTGTTGACCTAAACCTTGCTGTGACCTCTAGGGGATGCCTCTGCCCCCCGGGGTTGTGTGACCCTCATGCCCTACACCCTGGTCACGCCCCACTACCCGCCCACCTGCCGTCCCATCCTCCTGCTACCCACAATCCTCGGCCGGGCCCTGGATAACAAGCTGGCCGAGTGGCAGGGCTTTCAGTTGTGCGAACCAGGTTAGACTCCATTTATTTTTTTCTCTTTCTCTCTTCACATTTTTTTTCTTAATCTCTCTTCCTTTCATCCAGTAACTGTTTTTTTTGTTATTTTTTTTATTAGTAGAACTACAGCGGAGGGGCTGATGATAGACATGCTTTTTGTATAACCTGCTCTCGCCTATACCTCCCTCTCCCCTATTCAGAGGTGTTGACCTCCAGTGAGCATGCGGCCAGGCTGCAGAGGTCGGAGGTGCTAGAGGAATGCGAGCATGGCGGTCAGCGCTGCTACACCGTCCAGGGTGTTGACAGGATCATGAAGCAGGTGGCTACCTCATGTTGGCTCCACGCTGGGATATTTGAAACGGATATTATTTTTCAGGAATAAAATGGTTATGAACCTTCTGAGACGGTGCAGCTGTGAAGGGCACTACATTCGGCCAGTGTTAGGGAGGGAAGAGAAACAGGGGGGAGTCAGTCTCAAAATCACCTTCATTCACAAAGTACATTTACACATTTCACTTGCTGTAACGGTGCTGCTAGTGGTATTCAACATACACGGTTAAAATAGACTAACTCTATTTACAAGCCTACATACATTTATTTACGATGCACTAAGCAGTCGATCGCGGTCGGGGGGGCCCTAAGCGAACGCTTATGTCGCTTGTACTTAGAACAGGTGGCACATCGTACTGACTGTAACCAAACACCTCTCCCCACCAGGGCACCCACTGTGTGCTGCCCCTGGGCCTGGACTGTATACGACGCCTCCACCGGGCCGAGATCTTCCCCATCATCATCTTCATCGCCCAGTCCAAGGTCAGCACGCGGAGACTCAGGTAAATCATCGCGTGCGCCACCAGGGTAGGCCATCTTTCCTACTGCATACATAACTCGTCTCTTCATCGCTCTCGTTTTACCCCCCTCCGTCTCTCTGTCCTCCCCAGGTCCAAGGTTCAGCGTCGAGGCTGGTCTGAGGAGCAGCTGCTGGAGTGTTCCCTCAACGAGGAGCCCCTGCTGGACAAGCTGCCCTGCCTCTACCGCAGCGTGAGCCCCAACTCGTGGTGCGACAGCACCGCCCTGCTCACCACGCTGCGCTCGATCATCTGCGAGGAGCAGAAGAAGATTGTCTGGGTGGAGCCCGATTTATGGTAGTTTTTCACGGACATATGAGGCATCAGCGCCGATGTTTGGTTGTTGAGTTACTGGAGGCCAGTTTGCTTCTTTTTATCGGACAGTATTAAATGCATAAAAGCGGACTCGATAGAATGGACGTGCCTTGTAAGTGCCTTGAATGGGGACTTCTATGCCATTCATGCTATCCAACAGGCAAAATCCAAAAAACAGGGCCCTGCACATTTGGCACAAATGATTCCTAATGTTAAAGGTAGTGGTACGATGAGATGACTGCATTTTGGTTCAGGTCCATTAACTTATTTTTGTTGCTGTTTTCTAAAGTCTCTGCTTTGTTGAATTGCCCTTGGGAACAGTTTCTCAATTCATTATGTCATCGCTTCTTCAACTCTATACCTGAGTCAGGAAGTCTGAAGAAAACCCCTGTTATAAAGATGATATTGTTCTATACTGAGTATTGAATTATTATGTGTAATGTGCTGTATTATATACAGGATTTTAATTTTAGCGGTTATGCTGAAATTGAAGGTTTACATTCAGGACATTATATTCTGGGTGACAATTTGTTTCTGTACAGTGATATAGTTACAGTTGCCTACTTTGAAGTGTAAAACTCAAAGTATGGTTGACGTTAAATATAACAAGCACTTCAGAGGTTTGTAATGTAATTCATTGTATGATTTATGATGTATTCACACTGTTGATCATAGTCGCATTTTGTTGCATTACAAAATGTGATTGAAGTGGGTTTTATGTTTATTTTTGTGATCTACAACATATTATATAATGTTGAAGTGAAAAATAAATGTATAATTTTTGGGGCAAATTAACAATAAAAAAAAAAGTTAAATAAGTATTCACGCCTTTATTTAAGCTAGCCTTGGTCTAGGGGTCAACCTAGCTTAACAAACTACATGATAAACATGGATTCACTGTGTGAAATAGTAGAGATTCTGTCCCTCATACTGTTACATAGATGGACATCCAGTAGTGAGGCCAATACACCACATACTCCTGCTTCAGTAGGCTACATACATTCACTTCTCAGTCCCCACTGATACGTATCAAAGTGGTTCAGTGGAGCTTTACGCCATATCAATGAGGATCATGGAACGTCAGAACGTGTAGCTTACAGTGTTGCAATTTTAAGTGGGGTGTGCATGGTGGTAGGGATACGAACGTGATGTCTTTTTGTTTCTGAGACTTGGTGACCCCAAGATTCAACCAACTTCTGAAATTCCAAACCCAAACCAATTCTGTTACCCTTCAAAACTTTAATTTCTTATTTAGTTTCTGTTCTCTGACATTCCTCATTTTAATACAAAGTACCAGTCAAAATATGGACACCTTATTTTAACTTTTTTACCAAATTATAGAATGGAAGATATCCAAACTGTGAAATAACACATGGAATCATCTAGTAACCAAAAAAGTGTTAAATCAAAATACATTTATATTTTAGATTCTTCAAAGTAACCACCCTTAGCCTTGATGACAGCTTTGCACACTCTTGGCATTCTCTTAACCAGCTTCATGGAGTCACCTGGAATGCTTTTACAACCAACTAAAGGAGTTCGCACATATGCTGTGCACTTGCTGACTGCTTTTCCTTCTCTCTGTGGTCCAATTAATCCCAAACCATCTCAACTAGGTTGAGTTTGGGTCATTGTGGAGACCAGATCATGTGATGCTAAATTCCATCACTCTTCTTGTTGGTCAAATAGCCATTACCCAGCCTGGAACTGTGTTTTGGGAAAAACAAATGCACAAAAAAACTATTGGTGTCCTTCAGTAGTGTTTTTTTTGCAGTAATTCAACCATGAATGCCTGATTCACGCAGTCTCCTCTGAATAGTTGATGTACAACAAATTCCAAGGTATTTGTATGAAGGACCAAATTGTCCAGTGTAGGGATTTTAAAACCATCCAAACCTATGTTTTTAGACCTAGACTAAATTTTAGACCTTTTTTAGACCTAGACAATATTTTGTTTTAATTAGCATTCAAAACTAACCAAAGAGCTCTATAGAAATTTTGTAGCAGTTGGAAATCAGACCGAGTGCAAAATAATTTGGTGCAAGAGATATTTACTGTAAATTTGGTACATTAGCATATTTAAATGTACCGTTCATAGGTATATTACACCTAAATTTATAATATTTAATATTTCTCTCCATATTTTCCATATACACCTTTCTACACTCTTTGGAATTGCTGCTTGTTTACATTGCTATGTATATTTTTGCTATATTTTTGCTTTATATATACAGCTCCGGAAAAGATTAAGAGACCACTGCACCTTTTTCTTTCCTTTCCAAAAAAGTTGAAAAGGAAAGTTTTGAGTGAGGAACAGAAGCATTCGATTTGCAGTGGTCTCTTAATTTTAACCCTTCTGTTCCTCACTCAAAACCTTCATTTTTTACTTTTTTGGAAAGGAAAGAAAAAGGTGCAGTGGTCTCTTAATTTTTTCCGGTGTTGTATTTCTTTATCCTTACTGTGTAGATGTCGTGTGTCATGTGACAAGAATTTCATTGTTTAGAATTACGCTATGTTATTCGGTGTATTTGATAAATAAATGACTTTGACTTTGGCTTTGGAGCTGCTGTGTACAATACAATCAGCATGTAAGTGAAAATTAAAGTTTCTCACAGAATCACAAATATAATTTAAATAGTCAACAGTAAAGGACGCAAAATTGAGCCCTAAGGAACTCCAATATGAACTGCAATAAACTTTGATTCAAACCCATCCGTTACAAACTCTTGAATTCTGTCACAGAGTTTTGAAACCATGAGAACGTATTCATTTCCATTCCCAAGGAAGACTGTTTTTTCCAGCAAAACAGGATGGTAAACAGTATCAAGGTCAAGGTAGGTCAATAAATAAAAACACAACTTAAATTCTCATCCAAGGCTTTGTCCATATCATTTACCACAAGGGTGGTCGCTGTAATAGTACTGTGTCCTGGTCTGAAACCAGACTGAAAATTGTTTAGTACGCTATTCTGTTATATCAGTTCAAAAAGATTGCAGCTGTATATTTACTAATGACTGCAATACACCGATCAGCCATAACATTATGACCACCTGCCTAATATTGTGTAGGTCCCCCTTCTGCCACCAAAACAGCCCTGACCCGTCAAGGCATGGACTCCACTAGACCTCTGAAGGTGTGTTGTGCGATTTGGCGTTAGCAGCAGATCCTTTAAGTCCTGTAAGTTGTGAGGTGGGGCCTCCATGGATCTGACTTGTTTGTCCAGCACATACCACAGATGCTCGATTGGATTGAGATCTGGGGAATTTGGAGGCCAAGTCAACACTTTGAACTAGTTGTTGTGTTCCTCAAACCATTCCTGAACCATTTTTGCTTTGTGGCAGGGAGTATTAACCTGCTGAAAGAGGCCTATGCCATTAGGGAATACCGTTGCCATGAAAGGATGCACATGGTCTGCAACAATGCTCAGGTAGGCGGTACGTGTCAAAGTAACATCCACATGAATGGCAGGACCCAAGGTTTCCCAGCAGAACATTGCCCAAAACATCACACTGCCTCTGCCGGCTTGCCTCTTTCCCATAATGCATCCTGGTGCCGTGTGTTCTCCAGGTAAGCGATGCACATGCACCCGGCCATCCACGTGATGTAAAAGAAAGTGTGATAAATCAGACCAGGCCACCTTCTTCCATTGCTCCATGGTCCAGTTCTGATGCTCACGTGCCTATTGTAGGCACTTTCGGCAGTGGACAGAGGTCAGCATGGGCACCCTGACTGGTCTGTGACTAAGCAGCCCCATACACAACAAACTGTGATGCACTGTTTGTTCTGACACCTTTCTATCAGTATCAACATTAGCGTTTTGAGCTACAGTAGCTCGTCTGTTGGATCGGACCTCACGGGCCAGCCTTTGCTCCCCACGTGCATCAATGAGCCCTGGCCGCCCATGACCCTGCTTCTAACACATCAACTTTGAGGACAGAATGTTCACTTGCTGCCTAATATATCCCACCCACTGACAGGTGCCATGATAACAAGATTATCAATATTATTCACTTCACCTGTCAGTGGTCATAATGTTATGGCTGATCGGTGTATATTAGCAAGACAATACACTTTAAAGTTAGGTCAATAATTATCAAGGACACTAGTATTCCCACCTTTATGTAGTGGTAACACGTGGAGATTTCCAAATCTTCGGAATGACACCAGTAATTATTGTTAGATGAAAAATATGCGTAAATGCACCAGAGATTAATGGGGCTGCCTTACCCAGCAGGCAAGGGTCCAATTTATTATGTGCTGCAGCTTTCTTAAAGTTCACAGTTAACACAGCAACTAACACATCTTGTGAAAGGTCTCAGGGAAAAACTTTTGACTGTTAACAGAGGTTTTCTGCATAAATACCTGATTATCATCATTAAGGTACTTTAAGTTTAAGCCTGTTACGCTTTGTATTAACTTTGTAATATTTAGTTTGGTACAGAACTCTCATATTTTCTGAGTCCTGTGTTTCCCTGTCCAAGTTATCTCCAAGGATAACAACCTCAGGTGATATGAAGATCAGTTAACTGGTAGACCAACTTTTTTTGTAGAGGCAGATATACACCTACAGCTGAAATATTACAATTGTTTCCTAATGTAAGTCTCAGAGCTAACAACTCAAATTGCTTTGAAATATAGACAGAAAAAGACCCACCTTTAACCAATCTATCTTTTCTCTATACATTCTAACCTTCAAGTGCCATATCTGCCTTATTAGCCTAATATTTAAGATAAAATATTAACATCCAGATCTGACTGAGATACCAAAAGTATTGATAAAGTCCTTGTATTGAAGCGCAGAACTCTAAGCCCTTTGCGATGTTTAAAAACAGTGTGATTGTTTAAAAACTGCATTATTACCTTGCCCATTAGGCCTAGAGGAGATATGACAACGTATTGGCAATCGAAATAATATTGCCATGGTTAGTTCTATTTGGCCAGTGTTACTAGTGTCAATATCAGGGACTCTCAACATAACCAATGGTAAAACTTTATGTTGATTTACATGGATTATGCAGAAAAGGACTGCATATTGGAATGTGAGACAGACATTATAATTATTATAGGGCTGAGAAGAACATTCATTTATTACCCTAGAGTATATATTTCAGTAACTCTCAGTGCAATGCGGTGGGAGGGACCCATGCCCCCAGTTGATTTGTGTGAATCACATCGTCTTTAAAATCTAAGTTGTTATCCACAATGTATTGAAATTGTCATTGAATACTACTCCTCGATATATAATACCCAAATACTTATTAATTTTCAGTAGGCCTGAAGACCTGATCAGAAAACAGCGTTCTTAATTCCCATTTCAGGAGGGTGAGAAGGTGGAGAGATATATAAAGATATCCAAAGCCTTGCAAATGCCAGTCAGTACAGTTCAATCACTCATTAAGAAGTGGAATATTCGGGAATCTCTTGATACCAAGCCAAGGTCAGGAAGACCAAGAAAGATTTCAGCCAAAACTGCCAGAAGAATTGTTCGGGATACAAAGAAAAACCCACAGGTAACCTCAGGAGAAATACAGGCTGCTCTGGAAAAAGACGGAGTGGTTGTTTCAAGGAGCACAATACGAGGATACTTGAACAAAAATGAGCTGCATGGTCGAGTTGCCAGAAAGAAGCCTTTACTGCGCCAATGCCACAAAAAAAGCCCGGTTACAATATGCCCGACAACACCTTGACACGCCTCTCAGCTTCTGACACACTGTGATTTGGAGTGACGAGACCAAATAGAGCTTTATGGTCACAACCATAAGCGCTATGTTTGGAGTGGGGTCAACAAGGCCTTTAGTGAACAGAATACCATCCACACTGTGAAGCATGGTGGTGGCTCACTGATGTTTTGGGGGTGTGTGAGCTCTAAAGACACTGGGAATTTTGTGAAAATTGATGGCAAGATGAATGCAGCATGTTATCAGAAAATACTGGCAGACAATTTGCATTCTTCTGCACGAAAGCTGCGCATGGGATGCTCTTGGACTTTCCAGCACGACAATGACCCAAAGCACAAAGCCAAGTTGACCCTCCAGTGGTTACAGCAGAAAAAGGTAAAGGTTCTGGAGTGGCTATCACAGTCTCCTGACCTTAATATCATCGAGCCACTCTGAGGAGATCTCAAATGTGCGGTTCATGCAAGACGACCAAAGACTTTGCATGACCTGGAGGCATTTTGCCAAGACGAATGGACAGCTATACCACCTGCAAGAATTCGGGGCCTCATAGACAACTATTACAAAAGACTGCACACTGTCATTGATGCTAAAGGGGGCAATACACAGTATTAAAATCTAAGGGTATGCAGACTTTTGAACAAGGGTCAGTTCATTTTTTTCTTTGTTGCCATGTTTTGTTTTATGATTGTGCCATTCTGTTATGACTTACAGTTGAATGTTGATTCCCATAAGAAATAAAAGACATGTGTTTTGCCTGCTCACTCATGTTTTCTTTACAAATGGTACATATATTACCAATTCTCCAAGGGTATGCAAACGTTTGAGCACAACTGTGAATGGTCAATCCTACAGTCAGAGCTCGTCAGGGGGCGCTGAGGCAAAAGGCAGGGGCTGCAGCACCCCTACTTCCCCCACAATGCCTACTGAAAGGTTATTCATCTCCAATCCTGGAGAGCCACATTGTGTTTTTATCCTATCTTTTTAATAAGGAACTGATTCAGACCGGATGCACCAGGTGAGGTCAATTAACTCACTGGTAAAAGCAAATATCTAAAGTATTGACTTGCCCTGTCCTAAGACAAAAACCGGCACCAGTCTGCAAAACTGGGGCGGAGGTTCACTTTTCAGCAAGACAATGATCATGAACACAGGGCCAAGACTATACCGGTGTGGCTTAAAACCAGGAAACTGATTTTGTTTGAACTAAGACTGTACAGATATGTTACAGAGATGTTGTCATTAACCCAACAAGGTTGTAGCATTGTAAGATTAGGGGTTTCCCATGTGCGACGCTTGCCCGATTTATGGTATGTTCCGACTTTCTTCTCTGACTTCCTATCTGTTTCAAATGTGTTAAACAGCTCAGCGAATATCTCACTTTTCAAAGTTCATATGGTGAGGTTTAGGGTGGTGCAGTGATCCGGGCCACTGCCTGTGGTGCTGACATAGGGCCACAGCAAGGGTTTGAATCCAGCCTACTGCTGTTTCAGGGAGAAAAACTGTCTACTATCGCATTGAAAATGAAGCCTGAAAAATATACTGCATAATATATGTGCATGAGGAATGAGTCCATGTAGAATAAACAGCAAAGGTGTGGCAAAAGTTTCTCTGTACGGGTGAGAACAAAACTGAAATTTTTGGCCTAAATGTAAAATGCTATGAATGGTGCAAAAGCAACACCGTTCATGTCCACGAGGACACCGTCCTCATGATAAAGTATGGCGGGGGCAGCATTATGTTACAGTGATGCTTATAATCAGCAGGGACTGACAAACTAGTCAGGATTGAGAGTAAGACGGATGAAGTCGAGCATAGGAAAATCCCATAAAATACATGTGAGGAAAGTTTGTGAAAGACCTTGGAATGGGGCAGAGGTTCAACTTTCAGCAAGACAATTATCCTAAAAAGACAAGCCAAGGCTACACTAGGTGATTTATTGAAAACAAGACACTCAGTGCCTTAGACTGGCCCAGTCAAAACCCAAACCTCCATCCAGTGGTTGCTGTTAACTAGACAGCCTATCCAACTTCAGAGTGCTTCAGCAACTTTGCAAAGAATGGGCAGAAATTGGAGAGACCAGATGTGCAAAGCTGGTCTACGTTTACCCAAAGACTTGAAGCTGTAATTTTTGCTGAAAGTGTTTCAGCTATATATTGACATGCAGTATGTGGGTGAATATTTATTCAACCAACGGGTTTCATTTTTTATCTCTAAGTACCTTTTGTGGAATACTTATGGACTGTAGGTGCTATAATTGTGAAATGGAAGCGTCTAAGAGCAACAACAGCCCAGCCACGAAGTGGTAGACCAAGCAAACTCACAGAGGGGCCGTAACATGTAAAAATCGCTTATCATCTGTTGCATTACTTACCACAGTTATAAACTGTTTCTCAAAGAAACACCAGCACAAGAACTGTGCATCGGGAGCTTCACGAAATGGCTGAGCAGGTATACGCAAGCCTCATATCAACATGCACAATGCCAAGCATCGCATTGAGTGGAGTACAGCATGCCGCCACTGGACTTTAGAGCAGTGGAAACGTGTTCTCTGGAGTGATGAATCACACTTCACAATCTGGCAGTCTGACGGATGAATCTGGGTGTGGCGGATGCCAAAAAAACTACTGGAATGTATAGTGCCTAGTGTAAAGTTTGGTGGAGGAGGGATAATGGTCTGGGGCTGTGTTTCAGGGTTTTGACTAGGCCCCTTAGTTCCAGTGAAGGGTCATTTTAATGCTACAGGATACAAAGACATTTTAGACAGTTGTGTGCTTCCTACCTTGTGGCAACTGTTTGGGGAACTGTTTCCTGTTCCAGCATGATTGTGTCCCTGTGCACAATGCGAGGTCCATAAAGACATGGTTTGACGAGATTGGTGTGGAGGAAATCGAGTGGCCTGCACAGAGCCCAGACCTCAACCCCACTGAACACCGTTGGGATGAACTAGAATGGCGATTGAGCACGCTCAAGGTATAATTTACGGTTGATGCTCCAATGTAACCAGCAGAGGGGGCAAGATTCAAAGCCAGAGCTAGCCACAAATATTTGTTTTGTCTATTGTACAATTTGTCAGATAATGTGTCAATATGTTTTGAATTACTTATCCAATGTTTAGGTAAAGCAGCAATTGACCTTAAAATGGAGGCTTAGTTAACTAGCCACACATGTGGTTTCAACCATGAATTTAAAAATGTTGCAAAAGGTTCTGAAACATTGCAGATAGAAATGCCATGAACATAGCAGAACTGTTTGCTGATTCTCCATGAAGGAGAGACGTTTGTTAAACAGAGCATTTTTCTATCAGAAGATCTGACGTGCTAACTTGTTTGAATGCGGCACCAGTTGATCGCAAGTTGGAAATGTCTGTTAGTGTCAATTAGTACCTGAATGCAACCTGTTATATACAACACCTGTTCTATATAAACAAGGCTACGGTACCATAATTTTAAAATGATTTAATATCAAATGACATATTAAATGAAAATGAACAAAAAACTGTTGACACTACTGTAGCAAATACTTTGAGTTTTGCAACATTGAGTAGAACTGAATTAAATGTCTTCAGCTTAAGGCTATTTGTAATGTACATCTTTGATTTGCTAAAATGTCTCTACAGATATAATGAAACTGAGGGATACATTTTCTATTTCCTTCAGGCCTTCACAGTATATCCCACCATTTATGTTTTCTTGGAAAGCATATTTGATCAGGTCAAGATGCATTTTAATCACCCATGTTAAATACTGAAATGTATTTGTTCGTTTTCAGCCAAATATTGGAAATGTCGCACATAGGAGAACCTTTCTAATTTTATGAAATAGTCCTTACAATTAACAGAACTTGTGTCCCCACTCCAGCATGCAGACCTAATTAATTATTTTATGGGGTTGGACATGTGCCATGACATTGTGGTCATGACTTTGGAGTGCAGTGTTCTCGCTACTTTCAAATTTAGGGTTAAATTAAAATCTAACTAAAGTCAAACGTTGGTCTGGTTTTGAGTGCATTCCAGGCCGGCCACACGGTGGAGGCAGA
Source organism: Esox masquinongy (assembly GCA_016801175.1). Classification (NCBI taxonomy): domain Eukaryota; kingdom Metazoa; phylum Chordata; class Actinopteri; order Esociformes; family Esocidae; genus Esox; species Esox masquinongy. The sequence goes on along the minus strand of JACXGI010015767.1, from coordinate 4,268 downwards.
CAGAAATGAATAACAGTTTGTGGGAGTGGTTGAAAGATGAAGAAAGATGGTGGGAGACTGAGGGAGGATTATGAGGGAGTGGAAAACAGGTTTTAGATTTTACCACAATGTGAAAACAGCACTTCTCATCATTTCAACAAGCATGTGATAGACAAGACAGGTTATTCAATGGCTTGATGCCAGGAGCTTTGACTTCTGATATCCATCTTCTTGCTAAAAAAAAAAATCACCAGGGCAGATCAATGTCCTCCTTTAGCTCTTGTGGTGATTATTGACTTCGTAGTTTTTTTTTTTTTATGTGAAGACTTTCACTGAATCAATTTCCCCCTGGAAGACAGTTTTGGCTCCATCAGGGTCCAAAATCCCCTCCAGTTGCCGGGAAACCACTCCAGTGATTTGTGTGTTGTCAGAGTTCATTAAAGACAGTGACATGCCTGTACTGTTAACACAGCCAAGAGCCAGCTATGGAGGGTAAGCGAGGGAGGGAGAAGGGGAGGACTTTGGCCACAGTTCACACACCCTTCCCCCCATGTCTTACACACACAGTCTCCCTCACAGACCCACACGCGCAATCCTTTGCTCACACACTATCCCATGCACACACTTGCGTCTGCCTCACTTACATACACTAATTCACAACACCCCACACACACACACACACACACACACACACACACACACACACACACACACACACACACACACACACAGAGGGAGGCACATGCTGCCTTCCTTCCCTGCACCATAGGGCTAGTTTAAAATGCTTTTATTTTTTCCTCTCCCCGCTGGCTTGTGAATTGGGATGGGATTCAGCAGAGGATTAAAGCAATGAAGAATGTGTTTGGCAGCAAAAGCTATTGGGAAGGATCAGGATTTGATGTATAATTGATAGAGTTTGGATGTCGGAGTTGCCGACATGTCACTTGCAATTACTCAAGATTTATATGCGTGTGCGCGCGCGTGCACATGTTGCGCAGGTTTGCCCGTGTCTGCTCCTGTGCCTTAGTGGTAGTAGTCTGGTTTCCTCTTGTTTAGCAGCACAGTCCATCAAAGGAAGTCGTTTCACAGCCAAGCGTTGCATATTTAAACATGGAGGGAAAACATGTCTCTAATTGAAAACAACAGCCTACTTATAACCGAGACTGGGAACATGTGCAGTTCACCTCACTCATTACAGAGGGAAACACATTGAAGAGAAACACTCTCTCATTTAGACTTTTGCCATTCGTTTCATTTGATAATGTGCCATGGCTCCTTTCTTGCTGTACAAGAAATAAAGGATTGATCTTTCATTCTTGCTCTCTCTTACACCTCTCTGTCTCTCTCTAGCATACCTCCTCACTCATATACTCCCTCTCTGTACAGCTAAACTCCATACATTTCTCTATTTTCAAATTTAAATTTCACTCTTATCTACACTGTTTGTCTCTCTTTCTGCCTGCGTGTGTGTGTGTCTCTCGCTCTCTAATTTTGTGCTGACCCACTGTTGACCTGGCATGGTGTGAAACACGTGACTGAAGAGGGGCACCTCCCTCACGTGTGAATCTGCCCCAGACATCTGTCACAAACACACACACACTTTCTCTCTGTTACGCTCTGCCAAACAACTACACACACACACACACACACACACATAGCATAAAGCTGGCCTCGATATGCATTCTTCTCCATTAACATTTTATATACACTCAGGTAGTTTTAATTCCACATTATACACCACTCCATAAAGTCTGTATTACATTATTTCTTTGTACATATTATTTCCAGTCGGGGCATTTTCAGGGGTCAGCAACCTTTTGAGTGCCAATTTACTATTTATCCTACAATTTCTACTGATCTGCGTGCCAGTTAGGATTTTAATATGCTCATGTCTGACTGCCTGGCAGGCTGAACCAAACATAGGCCCTGTCAGTTTATTGCTACAGAGATCCAGTCCAACAGACCTTGGCCTACCGATCTGCAACCTCTGAGATGCCGAATCCAGGACAGAAGTCATGTATGGATTTTTCATTTGCAGGCTACTTTGTTATTTTAACCTTTGTTTTCATGGATTTTATTTCAAGGGCCTATGTTTGTGGATGACAATACTATGTTTAATGCACTGGTTATTTTGATGCAGGCAGTTGGCAAGTTGACACTCATTTGTTCCATTCCATAACATTTGTTCCATACCTGGACCGAGTCCTCATGATTCTGTGTTTGTTCCAAACCTGGACCAAGCCCTCATGATTCTATATTTGTTCCATATCTGGACCGAGCCCTCATGATTCTGTATTTGTTCCATATCTGGACCAAGTCCTCATGATTCTGTGTTTGTTCCATATCTGGAGCGAGCCCTCATTATTCTGTATTTGTTCCATATCTGGACCGAGCCCTCATGATTCTGTATTTGTTCCATATCTGGAGCGAGCCCTCATTAATCTGTATTTGTTCCATATATGGACAGAACCCTCATAATTCTGTATTTGTTCCATACCTGGACCGAGCCCTCATGATTCTGTATTTGTTCCATATCTGGACCGAGCCCTCATTATTCTGTATTTGTTCCATACCTGGACCAAGCCCTCATTATTCTGTATTTGTTCTATACCTGACCCGAGCCCTCATGATTCTGTATTCATTCCATACCTGGGCCGAGCCCTCATGATTTTGACAGCGTTGTCTGCCATCATCTGTGATGTTTATATCAAGTCTTGTTTTAAAATGATGTTGTACAGTTGAGGTTTCAAAATCAAGTTTACTACAGAGAAGGCCAATCTGGCCCTTCAGTAAAGCTAGTCTATATGCCTTGTTCCAGTAGCAATAAATGAACTGATAGATTTTTTTATAATTTTTGGCACTGAACTGATGAAAGAAGGCTTGCCAGCTGCTAGCTATGTGAAAGCTTGTCAACACATTTTAGTTTTTAATTTAGCTGGGAGTTTTGAAATGAGCAAAATGTAAGAGGCAGTTCGAGCAGAAACAATTGCTGCAATATCATATAAACTCACTGGCTGATCAAGAGTAAAATGGCATGAGAATGACAACCTTGCGTAAAAAGCAAATTAAATCTTGTTCTGTAGTTTTTACAACAGGCGAAAAAAAATCAATCACACGAACACAAACAAAATAATGCAAAACTTTGAACTTTACCAGCCAAGCAACTATGAAAGTCATTTTTTCCCATTTTAATCGGGAATTTACCAATAGGCCTACCACTTGACGATAACGATTCCGAGTACTGAACCTTGAGAATCTGACAATACGGAGTACCGACCACCATACTGCCAGTTTCATTTTGTTGACATGTGCTATGATTGCCATGCGATTCTTTTCATGACTGAATATTATCTCATACAACTTTTTATTCAACGACCTCATATTTGAGATTTAAAATGGAAGGTACATAATCTGAATAACAAATATATATATAAAATATATTCAAATGAACACTCCAAGGTAGAGTAAGGTATTTTTTTAAATCCGATAGCAATGTAGAATGGTGAATTGGATATGTATTTGAAAAATTGTGAGACAATCGTTGTCGTCCTACCTCAACTTGATCAAAGTGGCACTAGATTAATTTAGGCAATTCATGAGGTAGCCTGTGGCTGATCAACTGAAGATCGAACAAAAACGTCTGCAGAGCGCTAAACAAGTTGGCTTGCTGTTTACCTGTGAGTCTGAATGGATTTTGAGATTAGAAAACACATTTAAAAGTGGTGTGTTCTCAATTAGCTAGCTTCTCCACTGTCATCCCTTGAGACACTTGCTTTGCAAAGTTTGAAACTACCAGTTTTAATAGTGTCTGTTTCGACTGTAAAGTAAGACTTCAGACATTGTGGTTATTGTTGAGTTCAGTAGGCATTGCCCGAATGTTTCTGCTCTGCCGTTTTCCAACAGTTCGAGTGTTTACGGCACATTGTTCGGACACATCAGTTTCGTGGCATCGGCTCATTACAGAGACTTGCAGTCACCAAATGTTTTGATGTTCTGGGATCGGCCGTGTTTAGCGATTGCCTGTTGGCAAAAAAATTGCTAACAGAGATGAATGCTGCAGGAAGAGGTATTAACACTACAAGTTTCAAGGTATACAAGTGCTGGTCATAAAATTAGAATATCATCAAAAAGTTGATTTATTTCAGTAATTCCATTCAAAAAGTGAAACTTGTATAATGTATACATTCATTCCACACAGACTGATATATTTCAAGTGTTTATTTCTTTTAATTTTGATGATTATAACTGACAACTAATGAAAACCCCAAATTCAGTATCTCAGAAAATTA
>JACXGI010015766.1:0-16940 GCA_016801175.1 Esox masquinongy | reverse complement strand
GTAATGGTACTTAGCTTCGGGTGTTCAGGAGTGAGTAGTTCCGTTAATTATGTCCAAATAGAGTCCCGGTGTAGAAAAGTTGGGTAAAAAGGTCAACAGATAAAAATATTGCGTTGGTAAACTCTTAAAGTAGAATTTAACCAATTAGTTTACAAAGAGTAAATTCGAAAAAGTTTGGCAGGTAGCCAGGTAGGTAGCAGCATGCAGCACGTCGATAATAATTTTTAATACTAAATGAAATGATATACATTTTTAACACTAAATCAGATATATCTGGAAATTAAAACCAGCTTAAAGGATACCAAAAAACCTATTGATGTAAATAGCTGTATGATGCTAATTTTTCTGTGGTGCATTATTGTGTGGACGGTAGCCTCCTGGCTGGTTGGTTCACCAACCAACCCATCCGCCCACCTAATGAAGGCCATCTGCCCAGGGTCTTCTGACCCCTCTTTCCCATGTCCACTTGAGTACAGAAAGCCCACCCACCTGAACCTTTTATTTGTTAATGAACCTTTTATTTGTTAATTGAGAAACTGGCAGGCAGGCTGTCAGGCATGCTACTGGCTACACCAGAGCTTATCGGGTTGAGTGGCATCGCAGCCTTAGAGCCGTAACCTGTCCACTGTCCTCGTTTCCCAGCACCATCTGCCCAGCAGCCAAACAGGAAACCAGATTATCCCATGAGCCAGAGCGTAAGGCAGCACAATCACAGGCAGCTATAGACCCCTGCACTTTCATATCCTCCATTTATTTATGTTTCAGGTTGATTTGAATCATTAACTTATGAAATATAGTTTGATGAAGGGAAGAGGAAAAAGGAAGGAGGGGCGGACATGTACTAGAGCAGTAGTTCTCAGACCTCTTCCGCTGACACCCAACATTTATTAGATGTATCCCAGGGCTAGCACACCTGAATCAGCTTGTCAACAAATTATCAAGCCCTTGACTGCTTGATTAAGGAAAGTTGTGAGGTGTCTGGTGACAGCCAGGAAAGTGGTTCAGGGCTACAAGAACATTGTGAGGTGTCTGGGGATTGCTTTGAGAACCACTGGACTAGAGTAAACATGATCTATTTTAAGGTCACCCTGTCCTGAAATACGTTGTTGTAGCCAGGGATGCTTGTAGACTAAAGGATTTACTAGCCTGTGTCAAAGATCAGTACCGTGGGGTTTTGGAAAAGTGGTCATCAGAAAGAGTTTTTTTTTTTTTATTAGCCGCGTCACGGGCTACACAACAGAGGAGGGTGTTGATACTGCAGGCGTGAATCATGTTTCTATCTTTTTTTCAGCTACATTAAAATACATTTCCATGCATATATCCCCGCCCCGCCCCCTCCCCCGCCCCCTCCCCCGCCCTCAGTGCCTTTGCAAAAAACTGCTCCCTGGCCCTGCTGAGACCCTGGGGTTATGTAGCCAGAGGTCAGGAGGTAAATCACCCCGACCTGCTATTCTGTCAGACCACGTCTACTGACACATTTACAAGGCTTCCTCATCCACAGGGCTTAGGGAAGGTTTTATAAGGAAGGCTTATAGGGAAGGCTCTGTGGGGACAGCTCTGATGGTTGTGTGGCATATGGATGTGGTTACACAGTGGATCCATTTGTAGGTTTCTTTTATTAGAGGGATCTACGTCCGTAAACATCCAAACATCCAACACCAGACTACACTAGTCGTTGCCATTAATTCTTTACTTATTTTTTTTATCTCTTCTGTTCTGATTACGTTGATCTCTGATCAGTTAATTTAATGAATCCTGACCGTATTATAACACTGAATGTTCTTCACTCTCAACATTGTTGGAATTGGTGACATCTCTTAAACTGTTACAACAAAGTGTTTGAAAACACCTGAACTTGTGAGAATTGAGCATCTTAAAACTGAGCATCTTACTTAAAGTAGACACAACCTTAAATTTGCCAGATTACTGAAACACATCATTTTGTGATATTTTGAAACATAACATTACTTGCTGGTTTGTAACGTCACATAATCAAGTGCTGTGGAACAGCTGGCCAGGGTCTAGCAGCACTGCTACAAAATGCTATTTCAGTGTTTCATTTCTGTTGGTGCAAAATTAGAGCACCTTGTCAGGATTCTCCGTAGTTTATTATTGATTTAGTTGTTTGATATTTGCTAGTTTAACCCCGGTGCTACATGCAACAGCAGTAACAAGAGATTTTACAGAAAAAAACAAACATGGCAAAATGTGGTGGGAATTGGTCTGCTCACTATCAAACACAATGTTGAATGGAATTTAGCATGACTGCTTTGATATTTCATTCATTATGATCTATTAGGCCTTACAGCAAAACAAGTTCCTTAATACTAATATGTAAGTGTACTTTTCTTTTTGCAAATGCACATACGTGTACTTGTGGTTATTCAAAGTACTTAGATCCTTTTTTTTTTCCTTAAATCACCCTTATGTTTAACGAAAATATAATGGTATGTATGACTAAGTGTTACTTTAGGTATGACAGGTTTTTTCAGTAACAACCTGGGTTGAGCTAGTACTCAGCTTTGTAACAGCTTTGCTCTGAGACAGAATGACAGATGTTGGTTTCTGGTCAGACGCTCTACATCACTAGACTACCCTACCACCACTTTGTATCACTTACATTGGTGTCTACATTCAAATACCATCCACACATCAGATTTCAGAATGGGTGCATTTCTTTTCCTGGTTTCATTACACAGATATGATGTTTGAGTCTTAATACCTTGATGTAAAATGTAACACAGCTATCTGTGATAACATAGAAATAAAAGGCCTCCTACCTCTGAAATATAAACCCCTTATGGAAGAAAATCCCAAATGATTATTAGTTCAGCAGAGCAGGTCAAACATTGTATTAAAATCAGATGAAATATGAGTTTTATAGAGAATTGTTTTTCTGGTTGCATAATCCTGATGGACAGAACAGAGCTTTGGGAAGTACAAATGTCATACTTTAATTTGATCATTCTATTGTAGCAGGAATGTTTCTGCGTAGCCAAAAACATGGAAACTTGCAGTGTAGTAAAGGCAGAAAAACATTTTTAAAATGCTTAATTTAATCTACAGAATGATTTGCCCTAATAATTGATTGGGCCAAGAAATGTCAATGTATCATAACCCACAAACCACATTCATATTTTTTGTTCATACATAAATATTTCTTCCTCCAGCATCTGAACAAATATCTGGTCCTTCTGCTGATTCTGTAGAACACTGTCCTCATGACTACTGTAGAAGACTGTCTTCATGACTACTGTAGAGCACTGTCCTCATGACTACTGTAGAAGACTGTCCTCATGACTACTGTAGAACACTGTCCTCATAACTACTGTAGAACACTGAACTCATGTCTACTATAAAACACTACCCTTATGACTACTGTAGAACACTGTCCTCATGACTACTGTAGAACATTGTCTTAATGACTACTGCAGGACACTGTCCTCATGACTACTCTAGAACACTACCCTCATGACTACTGTAGAACACTTTCCTCGTGACTACTGTAGGCCACTGTTCTCATGACTACTGTTGAACACTGTCTTTATGAATACTGTAGAACACTGTCTTAATGACTACTGCAGGACACTGTCCTCATGACTACTCTAGAACCCTGTCCTCATGACTTCTGTAGAACACTGTCTTCATGACTACTGTAGAACACTGTCCCCATGACTACTGTAAGACACTGTCCTCATGACTACTATTGAACACTACCCTCATGACTACTATAGAACACTGTCTTCATGATTACTGTAGAACACTGTCCTCATGACATCTGTAGAACACTGTGTTCATGACTACTGTAGAACACCGTCATCATGAATACTCTAGAACACTACCCTCATGACTACTGTAGAACACTGTCCTCATGACTACTGTAGAACACTGTCCTCATGACTACTGTAGGACACTGCCCTTATGACTACTATAGAACACTGTCCACATGACTTCTGTAGAACACTGTCTTCAAGACTACTATTGAACACTGTCTTTATGACTACTGTAGAACATTGTCCATGTTTGCTTGGTTTGTGAGCAGTCTTACCTCATGACTATTATCAACTTACGGCATGTTGTTGTAATCATTAAAAGCACTAATAGAACATCAATTATTTGGATGACATAAAACAGAATAGATATTTTCAGGCAAGGTCTACTAAAGCTAAAGAGAGCAGAGACCTACAGTAAGGTCATGAAGGCTGTCATTAATGTGAGGCTTTAACCTGCTGCCTACAGTACATAACAAGATCAGTACCTGTTGGCCAAGTTAGATGACCTCTTGGCACGATTTCAGCTATGTGTCTGTGTGTTGTGTGTGTTCTTTGATGGCATTTGTGGTTTATTTACTGGGACACAGAGGAAAGATAGAGGAACGTTTTTTATGAAAGGGCAGAGTGCTGGATTCAAACCCATGTTACAGTAGTACAAGTGCATTGTAGACAGTGGATAAGACCACATCACCCTTCTAGGCCATCCTAGGTGTGTGTTTTGTCTGTGTGTATTGAGATGTGGATACAGATTGAATATATTTAAACAGAAAATCAGTCAGCTCCAGTGTTTTCTCTCAAGGCAGTGGAGTAGTAAGGTATAGTAAACACCAAATATAAAGAGATCACACACACACACACACACACACTCACATCCATGTTTCCTATTCCCTAACTACAGTGTTACCCTTACCCTAACCTTAACCCAACCCTAACCTTAACCTCAATAATCTTAAATAAATGTTTATGACTAAACTTAACCTAGACATAATGCCTGAACATGAACCTAACCAGTAATGCCTAAACCTAAAAGTAACATAAATTCTAATACTATGCCCAAATGTATATTTTTCCCTAAATGCAACAGTTTCCTTGGTGGGGACCTGCCAAAAACCCTTGTGAGGACTGACTTTTCAGGTTGTACTATTTCTATGTCCCTACATGCACACATACAGGTGGATCACACAAACACATAATTGTCCATGTTCCCTATCCCCTAACTCTAAACCTTACCTAAACCTTAACTTAATCCTAAATAATCTAACCTTCCTGCCTAAACTTAGTCAAGCCCTAACACCTAACCTGTACCTAAAAGTAACCCCAATGTAACAGAATTCCAAAAATTGCATTTTCCCTGGTCAGATTTAACAATGTTTGTGGGTACGTTTTTGTTCTCTTCATGTACACTGTTTGTTTACTATCCTTGTGGGGACCTTAGAAATGGAAATCCATGTTTCTTATCCATAAACATAACCCTAACTTGTAATGACTAAACTTGAAAGTAAACCTAATTCTGTCAGTATGTCCAATTGTACGTTTTATCCTAAACCTAATTCTTAAGTTGGAAAATACAAATACAAATCCAAAGACTTCCAAAAAAACATGTGGGCACTGTCTTTTGTTGTGGTTGTGGAAACCAATGTGTTTTTCTGGGCATACACTGGGCTCCTTCAGGTAATCGGATTAATGGCTATTGTCCTTATAAATCCTTTCTGGCAACATGTTTGTGCTACGAAAAAAGTGAGCGGCTCATGTTATACACCTAAGTGTATAACAAAAACCACATGAGTTTATTAAAATATATATGTACAGTATCTCACAAAAATGAGTACACCCCTCACATTTTTGTAAATATTTTATTATATCTTTTCATCTGACAACACTGAAGAAATGACACTTTGCTACAATGTAAAGTAGTGAGTGTACAGCTTGTATAACAGTGCAAATTTGCTGTCCCCTCAATATAACACAAAACACAGCCATTAATGTCTAAACCGCTGGCAACAAAAGTGAGTACACCCCTGTGAAAATGTCCAAATTGGGCCCAAATATTTTGTGTGGCCACCATTATTTTCCAGCACTGCCTTAACCCTCTTGGGCATGGAGTTCACCAGAGCTTTACAGGTTGCCACTGGAGTCCTCTTCCACTCCTCCATGACGACGGAGCTGGTGGATGTTAGAGACCTTGCGCTCCCCCACCTTCCGTTTGAGGATGCCCCACAGATGCTCAATAGGGTTTAGGTCTGGAGACATGCTTGGCCAGTCCATCACCTTTACCCTCAGCTTCTTTAACAAGGCAGTGGTCGTCTTGGAGGTGTGTTTGGGGTCATTATCATGTTGGAATACTGCCCTGCGGCCCAGTCTCCAAAGGGAGGGGATATGTCACAGTACATGTTGGCATTCATGGTTCCCTCAATGAACTGTAGCTCCCCAGTGCCGGCAGCACTCATTCAGCCCCAGACCATGACACTGCCACCACCATGCTTGACTGTAGGCAAGACACACTTGTCTTTGTACTCCTCACCTGGTTGCCGCCACACACGCTTGACACCATCTGAACCAAATAAGTTTTTCTTGGTCTCATCAGACCACAGGACATGGTTCCAGTAATCCATGTCCATAATCTGCTTGTCTTCAGCAAACTGTTTCCGGGCTTTCTTGTGGATCATCTTTAGAAGAGGCTTCCTTCTGGCACGTCAGCCATGCAGACCAATTTGATGCAGTGTGCGGAGTATGGTCTGAGCACTGACAGGCTGACCCCCCACTCCTTCAACCTCTGCAGCAATGCTGGCAGCACTCATACATCTATTTTCCAAAGACAGCCTCTGGATATGATGCTGAGCACGTGCACTCAACTTCTTTGGTCGACCATGGCGAGGCCTGTTCTGAGTGGAACCTGTCTTGTTAAACCGCTGTATGGTCTTTGCCACCGTGCTGCAGCTCAGTTTCAGGGTCTTGGCAATCTTCTTATAGCCTAGGCCATCTTTATGTAGAGCAACAATTCTTTTTTTCAGATCCTCAGAGAGTTCTTTGCCATGAGGTGCATGTTGAGCTTCCAGTGACCAGTATGAGGAAGTCTGAGAGCAATAACACCAAATTTAACATACCTTCTCCCCATTCACACCTGAGACCTTGTAACACTAACGAGTCACATGACACCGGGGAGGGAAAATGGCTAATTGGGCCCAATTTGGATTTAGGTGTGTACTCACTTTTGTTGCCAGCGGTTTAGACATTAATGGCTGTGTGTTGATTTATTTTGAGGGGACAGCAAATTTACACTGTTATACAAGCTGTACACTCACTACTTTACATTGTAGCAAAGTGTCATTTCTTCAGTGTTGTCACATGAAAAGATATAATCAAATATTTGCAAAAATGTGAGGGGTGTACTCACTTTTGTGAGATACTGTATATATATATATATATATATATATATATATATATATATATAACACATTTTGGAGTAAAACATCCATTAAACTTTTATGAATACTAACCTCTTACAATGCCTTTTGGAAGTAAATATCAATGAGTGTATATCCAGCCAGTGATGTCTGTCTATCCCAAACATTAAGAGAGGAAAGACTAGAGCATATAACCCTCAAATCTTTCTCCAGTATACAGTATGTCTGTACAACAGCTCCAACATCAGCTGCCACATGATGCCTCTTTCACAGTCCCGAATGGGGTCCTTTTCTATGAGCCTTGGTCTAAAGTAGTGCACAATATATAGAGAATGTGATGCCATTTGGGACGGATTCACTGTTCTCAGTTCTTTTCAAAATTTCTCAGAACCATACATACATACATTACACACACACACACACACACACACACACACACACACATGCATGCATGAATGCACGCTTAGACTCTGTTCTGTTAAGATGCATGTGTTACCCAATTACTTCTACTTAGTTCTGTGGGCGTTCTGTGTGTGTGTGTGTGTGTGTGTGTGTGTGTGTGTGTGTGTGTATGTGTTGTATCCAGAGAGTCAATTTGAACGGGGCCCGTCGGTTATTATGTTCCATACGAGAGCCTAAGTACATTTGGTTTTGTTAATTTTGTCTACTACAATATCTGATTTACATCTAATCAGCAAATCGACAGATAACATGAAGTAATATTTTTTAATTTACTATCTTGTAGTAGGAGACATACGTAGCTTGACTCCCTCAATTTGTCTTGGTTTGGCTTAAATTGTTGATTATAAAAATTGTCTTTAAATTATATGAAAAACAACACACACACCGCAGTGGGCTTTATGGACATGTTCCAAACGCATCTGATGGGAAAACACCTTTCTCAAATCGCACGAGCAGTTTCATGTGACAGAAATATCTGCAAGAAATCTTGAAAGAGTGGTGATCTAAACACATAACATCTATCATGGATTGCAAATATCACTGGGATGGTGCCTTTAATTATGTGTATACAGATGTTCCCACTGAATGGGTGTGTCCAGACTTTTGACTGGTACTGTACACAAGTGCATTTTATCAGTGCCTTATGGTTTTATGAGTCTTCTCAAATACCCCATGCAAATAATACCCCCTGTACTAGTAACCCTGGTTGGGAACCACATCTACTATATCAGCAAAGTCAGTCGGTCAAAAGTTTCCAGCATGATATGAATAATCATTCAACGCAGTGTGATTAACATAGAAAACAATGGCAGTGCATTCTAAATGTACTTTTAAAGTAGAGACTTCAGCTCCATGAATAAAACTCTGCAATTACGAGTCACAGGTGTAATAACCAACTCTGTTGAAATCAACCGATGTGAAGTCTGATCAGTTCTGCGGCAGACATTCACATTAAAAACAATACTTGTCTGATGTCTGATGTTTCTTTTTCTATTTTTGCTGCATCCCACCGACTCTGTTTTCTGAATAAAGAAATTACCTTTAATGAATGTATTTTCTTTCATTTGTTTTGCTGCACGTACGGATTGTTCCTGTGTCAAAGGAAAAAGTAGTGTTGATTAGTTATCCCCCAGCTAGTGTTGTTAGCCTATGAATATGGTATGCATTCTGAAATCACACTCTATTCCGCTAAGGCTCTGGTCAGTGGTAGTGTACTATATGGGCTGCCATTTGGATAACTGACTGAAATAATCGAAGTGCCTGACTGACTCTAATTCAATGGACATCTTATTAAAGCTAAAGAAAGATGTAATGTCCATGTCATCTGAGGGTTTGTCACCCGCACATAGGACAGCTGAATTCCACAGAAAAATCACTGAGTTTCACTGAAGAGCGCAATTGATTTTCTAGTGGGTACTGCTGTTGAGGACTACATTAGGCCAGGCAAGTTTATTATAGCACGTTTTGTACACAGGGCAATTCAAAGTGCTCTACATTAGAAAAAAATAAATAAATAAAAATAATAGAAATACATTTAGCATAAAAGACAAAGCATTAGGGGGTAGCACCATAGAGTCTACACTTTCTGTTTGTAGTCAACATAAATGGCACCACAATTTTCTCCGCCTCATTTGAGACTCGCTGAGTGAACTCTACATGTAGAAACTTAAGTCCCCAGGACCCATTGTATACAAATCCCAGTGCCCCATTGTATTCAAATCTGGATACAAACCTGGATCACATTAATGGAGCATCTGCATAGCAAAATAGACGTAGATTGCTGTGCAGTTTGGTCCCCCCATTGTTCAGAACTGCTATTTTCCCCCCTAATAATTTTTTTATGTCACATACCATAGCCTTCATTATGTTGTACCATGCACCAGTGACATCAAATCAATCCAATCTGAATCTGAGAGAAAATTATTTTAAGTATACTGTATTCTCCCTAAATATTTCCTTTGGTCTTCCTTGACATTGATGTTAAAATTATTCAAAAACAACCCTCTATGTTTATTTCATTTGCAGATTACTGGCAGGTGAGAGGAAAGGAGTGGCCCGGCAATCTACGGAATTATATCACAGTTTAGGCATCAGCTACAGACACAGTTTGTGCCTAAGTTGCACATTTTGACCGAGCTCTCCTTGGGGTGGGGAGACATTGTGTTATTCAGGCTGTGGTAACAGCGCTGTATACCAGGGTGTGGTAACAGCACTGTATACCAGGGTGTGGTAACAGCACTGTATACCAGGGTGTGGTCACAGCACTGTATACCAGGGTGCAGTAACAGCACTGTATACCAGGCTGCGGTAACAGCACTGTATACCAGGCTGCGGTAACAGCACTGTATACCAGGGTGCGGTAACAGTACTGTATACCAGGGTGCGGTAACAGCACTGTATACCAGGGTGTGGTAACAGCACTGTTTACCAGGGTGTGGTAACAGCACTGTATACCAGGGTGTGGTCACAGCACTGTATACCAGGGTGCGGTAACAGCACTGTATACCAGAATGCAGTAACAGCACTATATACCAGGGTGCGGTAACAGCACTGTATACCAGGGTGCGGTAACAGCACTGTATACCAGGGTGCGGTAACAGCACTGTATACCAGGGTGCGGTAACAGCACTGTATACCAGGGTGCGGTCACAGCACTGTATACCAGGGTGTGGTAACAGCACTGTATACCAGGCTGCGGTAACAGCACTATATACCAGGGTGCGGTAACAGCACTGTATACCGGGGTGTGGTCACAGCAGTATATACCAGGTTATGTTCACAGGACTGTATACCAGGGTGTGGTCACAGCACTGAATACCAAGGTGTTGTCACAGCAGTATATACCAGGGTGTTGTCACAGCATTATATATCAGGGTGTGGTCACAGAACTGTATGCCAAGGTGTTGTCACAGAAGTATATACCAGGTTGTTGTTACAGCAGTGCATACCAGGGTGTGGTCACAGCAGTGTATACCAAGGTGTTGTCACAGCAGTATATACCAGGGTGTTGTCACAGCATTATATATCAGGGTGTGGTCACAGCACTGTATGCCAAGGTGTTGTCACAGAAGTATATATCAGGTTGTTGTCACAGCAGTGCATACCAGGGTGTGGTCACAGCAGTGTATACCAAGGTGTTGTCACAGCA
The DNA here is from genome assembly GCA_016801175.1 of Esox masquinongy. NCBI lineage: Eukaryota > Metazoa > Chordata > Actinopteri > Esociformes > Esocidae > Esox > Esox masquinongy. Next base: position 6,153 of record JACXGI010015766.1, on the reverse strand, counting down.
GTATATATCAGGGTGTTGTCACAGCATTATATATCAGGGTGTGGTCACAGTAGTACATACCAGGGTGTTGTCATAGCATTATATACCAGGGTGTGGTCACAGCAATATATACCAGGGTGTGGTCCCAGAAGTGTTTACCAGGGTTTAGTCACAGCAGTGTATACCAGGGTATGGTCACAGAAATCTATACCAGGGTGTGGTCACAGCAGTGTATATCAGGGTGGGGTCACAGTGTCCTCCATCCTCCACTCTAAGTAAACTGTAGATTCTACTACAATCTTGCTCTGCCCAATATCAAATTAAAATAATTTCAAATATCTTAACTGTGCTTGATTGAGCTTGCCTCTATATTGTATTTTCATGTCAAAGATCTATTTCAATTGATGTCTGTGCAGATTATGTATTCAGGTGGGACATTGTTAAGCACAAATGTGTGCTCTTAACTGAAACCAACTTTCTGTAAAATGACAGCTCTCAAAGAAGCAATATTTGCATTTCACCTGAATGTCCTAATCAAGAGTTCAAATGAATGTCCTATATCAGGAGTTCAAATGAATGTCCTATATCAGGAGTTCAAATGAATGTCCTATATCAGGAGTTCAAATGAATGTCCTATATCAGGAGTTCAAATAAATGTCCTATATCAGGTGTTCAAATGGATGTCCTATATCAGGAGTTCAAATGGATGTCCTATATCAGGAGTTCAAATGGATGTCCTATATCAGGAGTTCAAATGAATGTCCTATATTAGGTGTTCAAATGGATGTCCTATATCAGGTGTTCCTTCAATATATTGACCCTTGACCCAATATTAAAATAACATTTTATCAATAGCAACAACCTTCATCACTGAGTTATATCTCTCTCCCTCTCTCTTTTTCTCTCTCACCCTGTCTTTCACTACATTGCTGTCTGCAGTTTCATTACCTCTAGTCAGACTCTTGTTGAATGTTATGTAGCTCAGGGTACACCAATTTCCTTGCCCAGTGCCCTCATTTTCACATTAGAATTTTTTTTGTATTATTGTTATTAATAATAAATAAATCTAAAATAGCTTAATTTTGATTAATGTGAATGAACCAGGAAAATGGTGACTATATACAGCTCCAGAATAAATTAAGAGACCACTGCACCTTTTTCTTTCCTTTCCAAAAAAGTTGAAAAATATAGTTTTGAGTGAGGAACAGAAGCATTCAATTTGCAGTGGTCTCTTAATTTTAACCCTTCTGTTCCTCACTCAAAACCTTCCTTTTCGACTTTTTTGGAAAGGAAAGAAAAAGAGGCAGTGGTCTCTTAATTTTTTCTGCAGCTGTATATTATTTCTCTCATTCTCTCTGTTACTCTCTCTCTCTTTGTCTCTCTCTGTCTAGCTTGATGTCGGGGCTGGCAGCCCTGGATGCCAAGTGTTCCAGCCGGCTGGGCATCATGACCATCTCCTACTACCTGTGGACCACCTTTGTGGCAGTGGTGGTGGGTATCCTCATGGTTACCATCATCCACCCTGGAGGTGCTGCCCAGAAGGAGGACAGTGAGGACAGCGGCAAGCCAATCATGAGCTCAGCTGATGCCCTGCTTGATCTGATTCGGTATATTATTTATCTTTAAGTCTCTTTAAGCTGTCACTGTATTTACAAATGTATTTACTTAACACATTTTATTGGAAGCTGGTAGAAAATAACGGACAAATTAAATTTAATTGGCATGATTTCATTATCAAAGAAACTTTCACACATATGGGTGATTATTAATCACATAATGAATTAAGAATGTTTTTATTTTATGGAGTTCTTTTAATGCAACGCTAGTGATATTAATTGTTGAGCCTATATCCTAAGTTGTAATAGCCTACAGTATGTCACAATTGCAATGGTAGGCAGTTGCATAGCCAAAGTAAGAATAATGTTTTATTAAATTCACAAAACAATTTTCATGACAAACACATGAATCAAGCAAACAAACAAATATATAATTTGTTGGAAAAAAAATCTAAAATATTTCCACAGTGTTTGTATAGTCAAAGCAAAACGGCAGCGAGTTACATTTGACATGTAAGGGTTGAGTAAATTGACCAGATAAATGATTGTCTGTGTGGAAAAACGATAACGTTAAACAAATACATTCTTCTGAAATATGAAACCGATCTAATCGAGGACCAGTAATTAGTTCCCTTTCTAAAGCCCTACTCGGAATGCAGGCTTTTATGTCAATTGGATTTTTTTGTGAAGGGACAGGTCATAGTAACAGAATATAATCTGATTGGTGGATACATTCCATGTTTTATTCATTTGGACAGAATAAGATCAACCTAACCTGTTAGGTCGCCGCTTTGGATAAGATTTGTGTTTGACAGATGTTGCCAATTTATTTATCCCGATTTTTGGAATAGCCCTCAGTCCTCTTCATCAGAATGCATTTAAGGCTGGCCTTCTCTGTCTCCCACTCCATAAGAATCCTTCTATATGTTGTTGAGATTACAGGTTCTACCAGTCTAGCCCTCTGGTACACTGCAAACCCTATTCCATTCGGCATTTTGAACACGTAGGTAAATGTAAACAGAGTCTGTTGCAACCAAGTGTTGTTAATGGTTGCCATTCACCTGGACCACTTAGCGGCCTTGGTAGCTACTGAGGTGAGGCAGAAGGTCTCCTAAAACTTCTGTTTTCAGGATAATCTGGTTTCATGGTGATGGTAATGGGTTTTCCTGAATACCTAGTACAACCACGATGTTTGTGGGGAACACTAGAAATAGGGGAACACATAGACTTTAAATGTCCATGTGTTTGTGTGTGTGTTTGTGCATTCATGAGTGGGTACATACCCACAATATGTGTGTTGAGATAGTAGCTGGTGGCTGAGGGGCCTCCAGGTCCTGGCTTCACTTGAGAGAAATGTACATGGCTTGTTCTGAAATCACCCTAAAAAGAGTCTTGAAATAATTTGACCTTGATTGCACCCCATTCCCTTAATCCTTTTAAGTGCACTACTTTTGACCAGGGCTCAGGAAAACCCATAGGGCTCTGGCCAAAATAAGTGCACTATTAAATAAATAGGGTACCACTTGATATGCAGCCCATTTAGTGAATGACCCCTCAAAACGGCTTAATATTTTATGAAAGGCACATTTTCGTTTATAAAAGGCACATTTTATAAAAGGCAAATTTGTTTTTCTTTAGCTGCAACAACACTCTAACTAGAGGATGTCATTATGCCCCATATGAATGCAACAGTTCACCACTGTTTAACACTCGGGACACTTAGAAATACAACCGTGTAACAAACAACAAGATATCTCTGGTTCATCCTCCGTTCACCATCACCGCTGAGAGGATTATGACCTGGCTACAATGTTGCTTCCCATGCCAACATTTGAGCGTTAGCCCAGCCAGTCTTTTTCACATTTCGGATTTCTAATTCAATGTCTTCTTTCCCCTAGTAAAAAGATGTTACAAAATGTCTCTCTTATTGGCAGTCTTGTAGAACCACCCAGTGAGGGTGCTGAAGGCAGGTGTGTTTAGGGTTCGACACAAGGACATGACAGACAGACAGAAAGCCACAGAGCCACACTGCATCTCAGGCAGTCAGTGGCCCGCAAGCACTTGGTCGTCTAGTAACCCACATTAGAGGCGAAGGTCCTGAACCCCCTACAATCACAGCCCTACCTACACACGGGTATTTCTCAGGGGAGGTATTATTATGCTTAATGGTTAAGAAACATTTACTATTCTGTATAGTAATAAATAAACACAATGCAATGTATATTAACTTAGTGTTTATTTAGGTTTATATTTTTATTGTTTTAGCTTGTCTACGTTTTACAGGGAAACATCCATGCAGCTTCAATCTGCATAGGATAACTATTTGATTGTAATCACTTAGAATTCATGGAGAATTAAATCCGTTGTTACATTTACAATTTTCTGAGTTTGGTGTTGTTTCATTTTAGATAACACCATTGTTTTGAACAATATACAGTAAATGGATAGAATAGATGGTGTTACCAAACTGCAATATATCCTACCTGTGTATTTTGCCTAGTGGCACTGCTGAACAGTCAACCGATCACCATCTGGTGGTGAGTTGGGTCAGGGGGTGGGGGAAGACTCTAGACAGACCAGGAAAGCCCAAACGGGTAGTGCGGGTGAACTGGGAACGTCTGGAGGAGGCCCCCATCCGAAAGACCTTCCACTCACACCTCCGGCGGAGCTTTTCTGGCATCCCTGTGGAGGTTGGGGGCATTGAACCTGAGTGGTCGATGTTCAAAGCTTCCATTGCCGAAGCTGCGGCGGGGAGCTGTGGTCTAAAGGTCTTAGGTGCATCAAGGGGCGGTAACCCTCGAACACCCTGGTGGACACCGGTGGTCAGGGAAGCCGTCCGACTGAAGAAGGAGGCCTTCCGGGATATGTTATCCTGGAGGACTCCGGAGACGGTTGCAGTGTACCGACGGACCCGAAGGGCTGCGACCTCTGCTGTGAAAGAGGCAAAACAGCGGGTGTGGGAGGAGTTTGGGGAAGCCATGGAGAAGGACTTTCGGTCGGCACCAAGGTGTTTATGGAAAACCATCCGCCACCTTAGGAGGGGAAAACGGGGAACCATCCAAGCTTTGTACAGTAAGGATGGGACACTGTTGACCTCAACTGAGGAGGTAATTGGGCGATGGAAGGAACACTTTGAGGAACTCCTAAATCCCACTAACACGCCCTCTATAGTGGAGGCAGAGCGGGAGGCTGATGGGGAAACATCGTCAATCTCCTTGGCAGAAGTCACTGAGGTAATCAAACAACTCCACAGTGGCAAAGCACCGGGGATTGACGAGATCCATCCAGAAATGTTGAAAGCTTTGGGTGTGGAGGGGATGTCTTGGATGACATGCCTCTTCAACATTGCGTGGGAGTCGGGGACAGAGCCAAAGGAGTGGCAGACCAGGGTGGTGGTTCCCCTGTTCAAAAAGGGGGACCAGAGGGTGTGTGCCAATTACAGGGGTATCACACTTCTCAGCCTCCCTGGGAAAGTCTACTCAAAGGTACTGGAAAGGAGGGTTCGGCAGATAGTCGAACCTCAGATTGAAGAGGAACAATGCAGATTCCGTCCTGGTCACGGAACAACCGACCAGCTCTTTACTCTTGCAAGGACCCTGGAGGGGTCCTGGGAATATGCCCATCCAGTCTACATGTGTTTTGTGGATCTGGAGAAGGCGTATGACCGGGTCCCCCGGGAGATACTGTGGGAGGGGCTGCGGGAGTATGGGGTGAGGAGGTCCCTTCTGAGGGCTATCCAATCCCTGTACGTCTAAAGTGAGAGCTGTGTTCGGGTTCTCGGTAGTAAGTCAGACTTGTTCCAGGTGGGAGTTGGCCTCCGCCAGGGCTGCGCTTTGTCACCAATCCTGTTTGTAACTTTCATGGACAGGATATCGAGGCGTAGTCGGGGTGGGGAGGGGTTGCAGTTCGGTGGGCTTGGGATCTCATCGCTGCTTTTTGTGGATGATGTGGTCCTGATGGCATCATCGGTCTGTGACCTCCTGCACTCACTGGACCGGTGACCTCCTGCACTCACTGGACCGGTTTGCAGCCAAGTGTGATGCGGTTGGAATGAGGATTAGCACCTCAAAATCTGAGGTCATGGTTCTCAGCAGGAAACGGATAGAGTGCCTCCTCCGGGTAGGGAATGAGGCGTTACCCCAAGTAAAGGAGTTCAAGTATCTCGGGGTCTTGTTCACGAGTGAGGGGACAATGGAGCGGGAGCTTGGCCGGAGAATCGGAGCAGCAGGGCCGGTATTGCATTCGCTTTACCGCACCGTTGTGACGAAAAGAGAGCTGAGCCGGAAGGCAAAGCTCTCGATATACCGGTCAATTTTCATTCCTACCCTCACCTATGGTCATGAAGGCTGGGTCATGACTGAAAGAACTAGATCGCGAATACAAGCGGCTGAAATGGGTTTTCTCAGAAGGGTGGCTGGTGTCTCCCTTAGAGATAGGGTGAGAAGCTCAGTCATCCGTGAGGAACTCGGAGTAGAGCCGCTGCTCCTTTGCATCGAAAGGGGCCAGTTGAGGTGGTTCGGGCATCTGGTAAGGATGCCCCCAGGACGTCTCCCTAGGGAGGTGTTCCAGGCACGTCCAGCTGGGAGGAGACCTCGGGGTAGGCCCAGGACTAGGTGGA
>JACXGI010015765.1:0-16948 GCA_016801175.1 Esox masquinongy | reverse complement strand
TGATCATCCTTTTACTCTGCTAATCCAATTTACAAATAAAATTCATTAAGTAATACAATGCTTTTACTTGGAGAGGCTGCATATCCTTGGATCTATCAATATTCTTTCTACAAAAAGGCTGTAGCCTATGTGTTATTCATTCTTTGAATTTTTTTGTGTTTATCAAGCAACCGTGCTTTAGGCCTATGTATTCATGCGGCTATCCTTTGATCGTCGCAAACTGGTCGATAATGTCCGTTATTTTACCTTGTATATCATCAAAATGAGATCAAAAATGAAAATTCTAATGGATTCATATTGATTAATTTAAGTGTTGTGTAGTTTTCATATTGTACATTTGTAGGGCCTAATAAACTAATGAAAATAACCTACTGTGATTTGCCGACCAAATCACAGTGGGTTATACGTTGGCTAATATGAACTACCAACGTTAGAATTTACCAACGTTGTCATGGTGCCCTTTTGCCGACCAATTCACAGTGGGTCATACATTGGCTACTATGAACTGCCAACGTTAGAATTTACCAGCGTTGTCATGGTGCCCTTTTGCCGACCAATTCATTAGGTTATACGTTGGCTAATATGAACTGCCAACGTTAGAATTTACCAGCGTTGTCATGGTGCCCTTTTGCCAACCAATTCAGCCTTTCTGTTTCTTCTTCAAATTGGGGCCATCCTCTAATCTGTTAAGGAAACAAATGATTAAATTATTGAACAAAATAATTCAATAAGAAACTCAATAACTTCTTTATGTTAACTGTACACTTTTTAGATAGTTTACCTATACAGTTAGGTCCAGAAATAATTTTAAGTTGTTATTTTGGATGTTTACCAAAATATATTCAAGTTACCATTAAATAATGAATATGGGTTTAGCTTTGAAGGGTATTCACATCCAAATTGGAAGAAGGGTTTAGGAATGACAGCTCTTTAATATGTAGCCCCCTCTTTTTCAAAGGTCCAAAAGTAATTGACAATTGATTCAAAAGCTGTTTCATGGATAGGTGTGGGCTATTCCTTCGTTATTTCTTCATCAATAAAGCTGGTAAAAGGTCTGGATTTGGAGCTGTTGCTGTGAACCCACAACATGCAGTTAAAGGAGCTCTCAAAACAAAAGACCCGCAAAGATTAGGCAAATTAGTCCGCTGACGTATGCACCATACGCTATACAAAAGTGACAGACAGGCATCTTTATTATTTATGCGACACTGCAACATAACAGCAACGATGTAGGAGATTCAAGTTGTGTTGATCATGATTTATTGATTTGCAAATGTGGTCATTGAGTCAACGATGGAAAAGAGACAAGCAGTAGTAGCAAAGCGGGTTCAAAATGCCCGAAATGCTAGAAGAGTTACAATACAAATAAAGTGAATGGATTTTACGAGTTATCGCGGAGATTGATCATGAGATGACTGAGACGGATTTGCACACAAAGAACCATCGCACACAAAGAACAAGAATGGTAAGATTTTTTTAGTAGGCCTATATACGTTTAAGTAAATCACAATTTGGAATAATGTTATTGTAAACCACATCAACTTATTATAAGCATCTTTGTGTTTCAGACATGCGAGTACTACAGAATGCTTTTGGCAAACTGAAGGGCAGATGGAGGTGCTTGTTAAAACTAAATGACTGCACCATGGTCAAATCCATGGTGATAGCATGTTGTGTTCTGCATAACCTCTGTGAAATGAATGGTGATGAGTACAGAAGTCTGGGGTGTCACTGCATTAAACCAGTATGACAGGACACTGCCATCCACTGTAGAGGCCAATGGGCTAGACACACGTACAGGTCTGAAGTACATCAGTAGACCTGTACATGCGTCTAGGCCAGGGGTGTCCAAACCATTCCATGGAGGGCCGTGTGTTTGCGGGTTTTTGGTTTTTCCTATAAATAGGATCCCAGTTCACACCTACACAACTAGGTGAGGGTAGAAACTAACCAATTAGTAACCTAATTAGTCAATCAAGTACAGGGAGAGAGCGAAAACCTGCAGACACACGGCCCTCCGTGGAATAGTTTGGACACCCCTGGTCTAGGCCCTCTGCCTCTACAGTACACCTGGATTTACATGTTTGTTCTTTATCTGTTGTGATTTAATTAAAATTTCAGCAGTGAGCAAGACAGTGTGTGGGAGTTCTTTTGTTTTCAGATTTACACAAACAGCCATTAGACACACGTATTTGGTTCCAAAACACCCATTATACACATGTATTTGGTTCCACAACTATTTATCTGCAAAAATGTAGATGCAAAATAAAAAGAGTACTGTAAACTAGCAGCAATCTGGGTAGTATTTTTGAACATTTAGATATGGCAGTAACAGAAGTATAAACTAGCAGCAATTGGTAGAATTATTATTGAATATTATAGATACATGAGTGTAATATGGATATGAATGGTGGCATAGCAAACTTCAACTACTGAGAATTTAAAAAGTATAGCAAGAAGATAAAGCAATAATATACATAACTGTACATGGTCAATGTACATAACACGTTTTCTGCCACCTGGGACTTGAGGAACGCCAACTCTTGCCTCCTTATCGCTCTTTACGTGGATCTCCTCAGCCTGACTCTTTCCTCAGTATAGCAGCTGCATATACCGGTCCTGCTGCTCCTATCCTCACTGCAGGACGGCCCGGTTAGCATCGTCCATGTCCCTCAGCGCGTCAAGGAAGTCTGTCTCTTCCTCTTTCCTAGGAAGAAAAATAACACAAACACACCACAATAAATTAATAATACACAAGCACAATCGGCACTGCCAACAGCAGTTTTGAAAAATCTCTTCTTGTACCAAATAATCATTTGAACAAGTTGTCAATGTTTAGTGATTATTAGAGACATACAAATGTTAACTAGCATGTCATTAATTATCATTTCTGAAATTCTTGTGGAAATATTACTATTTTCAGCTAGTTGGTTAGCGACGTTGCTAAAAAATACGACCCCTATTATCGGCCACCGTCCTCTATTATCAGCCGCCTTACTATTTTGTTCAATAACGTTTTATTTCCGCTTTATTTGTGTTACAAATGCCTGATCAGTGTTTCACTTACGTATTTACTACTAAGTTTTAGCTACCTTTCATGCCTTCTGGTGAAGAACAAAAAGAAGACAGATCACTGATAATAGCATACATCATAATGATGTCTGGTCTGTCGCACAAGTCGAATTTCACGATTTAAACTTACATTTCCAATTTCCATACATTACAAGTATTTACCTCCATACATCACTATAAAAAATAGGAGGTGGCCGATAATAGGGGGGCGTTAGCTAGGCTAACATGATGTACCTGTAGCTAACGTTAGTTTTTGTCTAGAGGAACAATAGCATGGCTAACAATAACATGACTAGTATAGAAATCAAATATCATTACTTTTCCAAAACATAACGTTATAGCATTTAACATGCATCATGTGAAACATTGTGATTTACCTTAAACCCACTGGTTATACAGTTTCTGTGTCTTTCGCCAAGGCTTCCAACAACGCAGCAGCCGAGTCAATCGTTGCCGCAGCGCCAGAGAAGTCTGGTGTTTCGGTTTGTGCACCGTGTAACATGTGTAAACTCTGTTTGTGTTTATTACACCACACCTGTTGTGTTGCCTATGTTGAGGATTTGATTTTGGTAGGTGTAAATGATGAAAGGATATGAATATGAAACATGACCGATGGTAGATGCAGATGTTGTATCACAAGTTAATTTGTGCGCACTGCACTCTACCACAACTAACAACCGTATCCACTCTGCGTTCGAGCTGCAACTCTACCACAACTAACAAACATCTGAAACTGTTTCCCGTATAGGCTATACGTAGTCTAAATACAAACACATTAAACGAGATCATGACACAAATAAGAATGAGAAAATAACAATTGAACGATTTATTTATGTTTGCAGCGTTTTGAACAGGCATCGATACAGTCACCTATACGACCATTCCTGCCCAATGATTCTCATGCCACGCCTACGTCGCATCTGGAAATGTCACCAGTTAATCCGAACACCACTTAAACTGTAACACCGGCCTGCGACCCAGCAACGCATCTAGACGGTCAAACCACTTGCTCTGCCAGTCAGAGCCGCTTGTGTTATTGTGATCCTCGATCTTCTTGTAATCTTGTTTTCATTTTTTAAGCTTCTTCCGGCACTGTTTCCTGGTGTGAAAAATGTTCCGCTCATTTAACTAGCAGGGTATTTTCACGAACACCTTATTATTACGGATTGCTGTTTCCAATTCCCGCTGTATTTTGTCCTCAGCATAAACACAATAAGGCCTGGACTTTGTCATCGGTCCATCTGTCATTCGATTTCTTCTCCATAAAAACGTTATTCTGTTTGTAAGCATAAGTAAGTCCTTTAATACGCTGAGGACGTCTGCAGACATTTAAAAATGGCGGTTGAAAACTTATGCGAATAAACTCTACTACTACTTGACCAATCAGAAATGTTCAGCACTGCAAGACCCACCCCAAAAGTTCTGGTACTCTGGGAAAGTCCTACCTCCCGAGCAGGGACTGTTTTGGGGGTAAAATGTAGTTCCTGGTTCTAGACCCTGGTTCCTGCGGTGGAAACGCAGCAAGTTCCTGGAAAGGCTCCTAGTTCCTGCGGTGGAAAAGCGGCTTAGGACTACGAAACGGGTATTTGCCGCAGTGTTAGGTCATCTTTGATGAACACACCGAAGAATTTGAAGTTGGACACTCTCCGCATCAGCTCCATCGATATGTATGGGGGCATGACCCCCGCCCCCCGCCGCTTTCTGAAGTCCATGATCATCTGTTTAGTCTTGCAGACGTTGAGAGAGAGGTTGTTGTCCTGGCAGCCAGGTTCTTTACCTCCTCTGGGTAAGCGGCCTCATTGTTGTTGGAGATGAGACCCAGGATGGTAGTGTTGTCCGCAAATTTGAGGATAATGTTGTAGCTGTGGCCACACAGTAATTCGTGAACAGGGCAGCCCTGTGGTTCTCCAGTGCTCAGGGTCAGTGTAGAGGAGGTGAGGTTGCCCATTCTCACCACCAGGGGTCTGCTTGTCAGGAAGTCCAGGATCCAATGCAAAGGGAGGTGTTAAGCCCCAGGCTCCTGAGCTTAGGAACAAGCTTAACAGGCAGCTGTAGTCCATGAACAGCATCCTCACATATGTGGGGTATTTTCCAGGTGGGAGAGAGTAGTGTGTGTTGTCAGGGTGATGGCATTGTCTGTAGATGTATTGGGGTGGTATGCAAATTGAAAGGGGTCCAAGGTGTCAGGAAGGGAGGAGCAGATGTGGATTCTGACCAGCCGCTCGGAGCACTTCATGATGATGGAGGTCAGTGCTACAGCGCAGTAGTTCCTCACTCAAAACATTCCTTTTCGACTTTTTTGGAAAGGAAAGAAAAACGTGCAGTGGTCTCTTAATATTTTCCGGAGCTATATTTTAATGTTTTCTTTCTACTAGCCTAAACCAATATGAGTGCTATGCACAACAACCACAGTGATGACACTGAGGAAATGCATTGTGAATTAGTGTTTGTAGGTTGGGAAACGTTACTTGTTCTTCTGGTTTGAGCAGGCAGAGTGAAGTAGAGCCAAAACCAAAAGGACAATGTAAATACATTCATTTCACAAAGGCTTGTTTCCAACATAACATGGCCTCCAGAAAAAAAAACCGAATTCTTTTAATCACGGAATGACCAAGCTGTAACGAGTTGGTGTGGAGGAGAGGAATCAAGCGCAGGCAGTTGACGTTGACTTTTAATAAAAACGACATTGAGTACAAACAAACTTAATGAAAGAAAAGGGGCTGAATTGAAACAGCAAACCAAAGGCACTCACCCGTTACGTGTGACATACAATGACGACAGCAACAATGATCGACAAGTGAGGGGAGCAGAGAAACATTTAAACACATACTGATGGAATGATTGGGACCTGGTGTGAGTGACTGAAGAAATGTGACACAAAACAAGTCCGGGATGTGTTTGTGGAGTGATGGGAACCGGGAGTGTACGGCACGGTGGCGCTGAACCTACCGTACTGTGACACAAGCAGGGTACACTGAGTAGGGTACAAGTAATTCAATGTTTCATTACTCAATTTGACAAATACAAAAGGAAAAAAGTGACCAAAAGGTGAGCAAAAGGTGTTTAAAAAACAACCAAGCCTCAAGTTAACAGAAAGGAACTGTGGTCTAAAAATAAAGACCCCACAACACACGATTGTGTTAAACAGAAAACATTCTGTCTTAAACATACCTTTTAAAGTACATTTGTATGATATAGCTTATAATAAATAAAAACAGAATGCAATGATGTGTGCATATCAAATGTTGAAACGGAGACATTTTATTGTTTCTTGAAAAATATATGCCCACTTTGAATTTGATGGCAGCGTCACGGTTCAAAAAAGTTGGGACAGAGGCAACAAAAGACTGGAAAAGTCTTGCAACAATAGTGCTTCAGCATGACCTCCACCATGGGTGGTTCACACCTCCAGACTGCATCGCTTCCTGTGGGGAGCTGCCTACAATAAAAATGTCTCAAAAACCCCTTGGACTCAATTAGCAGTCTATCCATATTCGTTTTTTTTTCCATCAACCCCTTGATTTCAACACCAATAGATATTGGATCAGATATAAACCAGCTTTTGGATGCCTACTTTATGTTCAGCTTAAGATTTGGTCCGGTCCGGACATCTATGGGTGTTGTAGTTCTGTACAGGGAACACACCAGCTGATTATCTAAGGAGTCTCAGTATGTTGCTTTTTGGAATGAGAGAATCGATGATGAACAATTGACATAGGCACAGTGTACAATCATATTTATTAAACAATCTCACAAGGAAATTATTACAACAATTAAATAATTTGCTTTATAAATTGTCTCAGTCAATTTCACTGTGACTAACAACACGGTGTGGAAGTGTTCACAAAGTACATTTTCACCACACTACACCATAATACTAATCTCCCTTTACTCAGGGAACAGTTGGAGTTAGAGGCCAAAGCACCCCATTGAACTGCATTCAAACAACATTTTTAAACATTCGGCTTAGGTTGTTCATACACTTGAGGCCCTGCAAGTGTAACTAAAATGATCTGTATATTTTTTTACAGTAGTCAGTGTCTGTAGTGCATGCTCTCAGCAGATAGACTGATGTGGTAAAGGTGGCTAACTGACTGACTGAGTTATCTTGAAAACACCTAACTGATCTGATATATAAAGGAAACCACCAGCTAAACTATACCAAGAGTGTAAAATGCATTTTGTGGCAGGGTGTTATTCTTAACAGTGTTTCAGCATAGTGGTCTCTATGTAGTTATAAAAACAGATGAAACATCCGTTACGCTGTATTGCCAGATATACAGTATCATAATAAGTCAAAAACCACCTCAGGGACCCCTACTCCTGCTGTAACACTGTGTGATGAATTATTGTCCCTGTTTCTTTTAGTATTCTGATTATAAAACTAACACGCCAGAGAGAGAACTATTTAAAAAAAAGGACCTTTAGAACAGATGGACACCCACCATAATTCATTTCTTACAGAAGAGAAATGGTTTTCCTGATAATTTTACTTATAGTGGCAACGGCAGCAGTAGCAGCAGGTCTCATAGCCCTATTAGAAACAAAATGGTCTCTTAAACCTTAAAACTGTAATACAAATGTGTTGATTTTCTTATGTTCACTTAATGTGGATGTTTAGCAACAATTTGATGCTTCTGAACTTAAGAATTTAGAATTTTTGTAGTTGCTTTGGTACTAACCTAATCATAGCAAGTATCTGGTTTATAAGCAACTTGTATAAGCTGCAGATTTTGATTATATTAGTTATGTATTACATTTGTGGGAAGTTATTACAATTTTGAAAGTTTTTCACCATCCCGCAAACATAACAAATTCCTGCAAACATAAATGTTATGATGTATTACATTTATGGTAGGCAACTGCTACGTTTTTGAGAAACATTACATTAGTGGGATTATTACATAAAAAGTAGCAGATCTGTATTTTGTTGGGGTTTATTACATTTGTGGAATGTTGTTACATTTGCGAGTCTAACAGCCCTGACCTGTAAAGTATAGAAGGAAGCTAACAGCAGGAGTTCCATAATTACTTTCCCGGCCTACTCGAGTAATATCGGCATTGTTTTAATCCTGCGTTGCACAAATCAGTGCAATTTGACTGATTTGATTGTTTTAATGATCAGTTGTGCATTAACTGGAACCCAACATTTCATCTAACAGTGGGGACGGTGTTCTCAGGATGAAATGCAGTGTTAGGCTTGTGATAAACATGGCGCTTAGAGTTGAAGCCAAAAAGCTCTATTTTGGTTTCATCAAACCATAGAATTTTCTTCCACTTGGAATTAGAGTCTTCCACATGCCTTCTGGCAAACTAGCTGAGAATTGACTTTCTTTTTGCCACTGTCACAGGAAGGCCATTTTTCTGAAGCACCTGGGATATTGTTGCAGTATTCACAGTGCTTCCCAGTTCAGCCTCTGGAAGACCAACTCCTTTAGAGTTGCCATAGGACGTCCTGTTCTAGACCGATTCAAAGTTTTTATTTCCATTTCATAATAATAGAATTTACTATGCACACTCAATCCCTTGGAAATGTTTTTCATATGATATCCCTGACTGTTGCTTTTAAAGAATATTATTCCATATTTGCTTAGAATGTTCCTTTTGTTTGTTTTTTAGACCTCCCAGTGACTGGTATATGTTACCTGAAATGATGTGAAACACCTTGACAGGTGGACTCCATTCAAATAATTTACTTTTGAAGACTATTAGTTGCACCACAGCCACTGGCATACCATGATGGCGCCGGGCCGGGGTGCAAGCTGTCCTTACAGGCCCCCTCCAACCCCCAAATGGATAAATCAAAATGGCTGCCTGTTCATCTGAGGAAGTGAAACCTGGAGAGTCATGTATGGTTGGCTGGCCAATGGTGGGATAGAGGGGTTTGCAGGGTCTCTGGAGAAGTGGTATCTGTTTAAAATATATATTTTTGAACAAGACATGGAAGAGATTCTTCTTTGTTTTTATGATGCCCTTTGTTCTGTCTGTCATCTTGTTAGTTTTAATTTGCATAAAAAGCTATTCATGTACTGTCATAAAAACATAAATCTATTTTCTGTCTGTTTTTATAAGGGCTAAATAATAAAAACAGGTTTCATTCGTGTTCTTGTGTGAATGGTAAATAGACCCACGTTTCTTTAGCAGTGCATTTAAGCTGTGGAGAAAATATAGAGAAAGGGTTCTGACAATAGCCCTAGTTAAATGTGTTAATTTGGGTAAAGTATTTTGAAAGCTGGTGTGTATAATCAATTATGTGTGGTAGAGCACAGGTGGAATCTCAAACATAGACTTCTTAATGTAGCTTGGTAAAGGTTTCAGAGATAACAAGAAAATGAACCAGGTAAGCCTAGTTCGGCCGGCCCGCGATTAGAAGGGTTGAATTTCGTTGCCCTCACTGGATTCAAACCAGGGACTCCCATGTGACAGGCTGTGTCTTTAACCACTGCACCACTAAGCTATATATATTGCCAAGTGTTGGTATAGCATCTCAACATTAGATCATTTTGTCACGCATTAACATCACGCCAAGTTTGAATATTTCGCTAGACACAGTTAAGCATTGTGTGAAACTGACTAACGTTTCTTATAAAGTTCACTTCCAACTGTTAGGCCTTCAGGCGACCATTGTCCTCAACCAGCTCAATCACACTCCCTGCCTGCAGTTCCTCATCATACCAACACACAACCTGCCTCCCTTGAACGGAACTCACATCCCAGATCACAATCACCTGAGTACTAACACCTATTCACCATTAACACTCACTATTTAGTCTACCCAGCTTCCCTAGTTCTTTGTGAGGTATTGCTTTTGTGTAGCGGATGCATACTGAGCCTTGTTCTCCCGGGGTTTTTATTTTATTTTTTTTTGGATACAGTGGATTTATTACCTAGACCGTGTTTCGACCAACCCTCTGCCTAACCCTTCTTTGTGCTTTTGCCTTTACCAGCCTTTTTGACCTGCTAGACCCGTTTTCGGCCCTGGACTATCCCTCCTCCGTCTGTCGTTGTGTACCTCTGCCCTGCCGTCCAGCCTTTCCGTGTACCAACCTGTGCCTGCCTCTGTGTTTTTTGCCTGTTGCCTTCTCCCTGTATTACTCCATTAAAGAGCGCATACCACGTTTGTTCCATCTACCCCTGCCTCCCTGGTGTATTCGTTACAGAATACCTCACCGTTATACACGATGGATACAGCGGAGCTCCAAGCGCACCTCGCACAACAGGAGGAGCGGATCGAGGAACTCTGCCATCTTCTACGTCACCCCCCGCCTGCCGTTCCTCTAAGCGTTCCATCACCTTCCCCGCTGACTCTCTCCTTGCCCAACAAATATGACGGTTCTCCGGGACAGTGTAAGGGTTTTCTAATGCAATGTGCACTATATATAGACCATCATCCCAACATGTTTTCGTCCGATAAGGACAAGGTGGACTTTGTTATTTCCCTTTTGACCGGGAGAGCCTTAGACTGGGCCACTGCATTGTGGACCGCGAATCGCCTAGACCTGGTTAAAGAGGGTGCATTCCACACCATGTTCAGAGACGTTTTCGATCACCCTAGTACTGGACGTAACCCAGGAGATGTATTGTGTGAAATCTGACAAGGACTTCGCACTGCAGTGGATTACGCCTTAGAATTCCGTACCCTCGCCGCTGGCAGTGGGTGGAGTGATGCAGCCTTACTCACCGTGTACCGAAGGGGACTTACCAGAGAACTTCAAGAAGAGCTGGCCTGCAGAGGGGACCAAACGGATCTCGGGCAATATATCAGGATGTCCATTGCTACAGACAATCTCATGACCGACCGGAGAGGGGCTGGTTCACATCAGACCAGGGGAGCGGAGCCTTCCTCCGTTCATCAACCGCCTTCCTCTGACTGCGAGCCTATGCAGTTGGGTCGCTCCCCCCTTTCTCCTGCCGAGAGATTACGACGCCTGCAGCACAGTCTCTGCTTGTACTGTGAGGGACCTGAGCATCAAGAGAGTAACTGCCCGTCCCAACTACTGCGACCGATGAGCTCTCGTCCTTCTGCTTCGGCCCAGGTAGGCGTGTCACATATGCGTTTGGAGGCGTTGGTTGATTCCGGGGCAGCAGGGAATTTCATTGACTGTCAGCTGGCTGCTCAGATGGGTGTCGAATTGGTAGCCATTGATCCCCCGTTGGGTATCAACTCCCTAAATGGTAAACCGTTGGGATCTGGGTATGTTACTCACCGAACGCCTGATGTCATTTTGCAAATATGAGCCCTTCACACTGAGTCAATCCAGCTGCTAGTGCTGGCTTCCCCCCGGGAACCTTTAGTTTTAGGACACCCATGGTTGGTCCTCCACGATCCCGCCATCTCCTGGCGTAAAGGGGAACTACTCTCCTGGAGCGACCAATGCAATCACCGCTGTCTCAGTCTACCCTGTAGGGCCACTTCAGTGGAGGATGCTGAAATCACCCCGCCTGTGACAATCCCCTCGGTCTACAACCAGTACCATCTGGTGTTCGGCAAGGAAAGAGTCTACCTCCACACCGACTGTGGGACTGCGCAATCAACCTTCTTCCTGGATCTACTCTCCCTAAAGGTCGTATATACCCTCTGTCGATTCCGGAAACCAAAGCCATGAACACATACATAGACGAGTCCCTTGCCCAGATGCACATCCGCCCATCATCTTCCCCTGTTGCATCTAGTTTTTTCTTTGTGGGTAAGAAAGATGGGGGCTTACACCCCTGTATTGATTACCGGTCCCTCAATGACATTACGGTGAAAAACCGGTATCCCCTTCCGCTGATCCCTGCTGCCATAGAGCAAGTAGGCCAGGCCACTATCTATACAAAATTGGATCTGCGCAGTGCGTACAACCTGGTGCGCATTAGAGAAGGGGACGAGTGGAAGACCACGTTCATCACACACAGGGGACACTACGAGTACTGTGTGATGCCTTACGGTCTGACTAACGCCCCAGCTGTGTTTCAGGGGTTCATGAACGCCATCTTCAGAGACATGATTGACCGTTTTGTCATCATTTACATTGATGACATCCTGATCTTCTCCAACTCTCTCCCTGAACACATACTACATGTCAAACAGGTTCTGCATCGGCTCCAGGACCATCATCTGTTCGTGAAAGCGGAAAAAAGTGAGTTCCATACGTCACTCATCACCTTCCAGGTTATGTTCTGTCCCCAGGAGGGGTTCGTATGGATGACAGCAAGATCGCAGCCGTCCGTGATTGGCCCCAACCCCGAACCATCAAGGAGGTACAACGATTTTTGGGGTTTGCGAACTTCTATCGCCGTTTTATACGCAATTTCAGTTCCACTGCTGCTCCTCAATCTGCCCTCACAAGCCGGACCACCAATAAGCTGCGTTGGGCGGATGCAGCCCAAACAGCCTTTAACGCCCTCAAGATATACGATTTACCTCGGCTCCCGTTCTGAGTCAACCTGACCCTGCCCTGCCGTTTGTCTTGGAGGTGGATGCATCGGCTGATGGGGTAGGAGCGGTACTGTCCCAATGACAGGTAGATCCCCGAAATTACATCCCTGTGCCTTTTACTCCAGAAGGTTGTCCCCTGCAGAACGGAATTAGGAGGTCGGAAACCGTAACCTACTGGCCATTAAACAAGCCCTTGAGGAATGGAGGCACTGGCTGGAGGGAGCTCAACACCCATTTCTCGTTCTAACGGACCACCGGAACTTGGAATACGTCAGAACCGCAAAGAGACTCAACCCTTGTCAGGCCTGGTGGTCTTTATTCTTTAATCGATTTAACTTCTCAGTCTCCTACGTGCCAGGAAAGAAGAACGTCAAAGCTGATTCCCTGTCCCGCCAGTTCGAACACCCTTCCTGTGTTCCTGTTCCGGATCCCATCCTGCCACTTTCTTGTCAAGTGGGGCCTGTCCAGTGGGAGATACACACTCAAATTCAGAAGGCTCTGCTCACCGAACCCACAACGCCTGAAACGCCGCCAGGTCGTACCAATGTCCCCTCCTCTGTTCGGCCACAGTTGGTTCAGTGGTGCCATACCTCTCTGGCGACAGGCCACCCTGGGATAACGAGAACTAGGAAACTTGTGTCCCAGCGGTATTGGTGGCTCTCCTTGGAGGAGGATGTGAGGGATTACGTGTTGTCCTGTCCCGTCTGTGCGCAATCCAAGAGCCCTCGGACGCTGCCAGCCGGCAAACTGTTGCCTTTACCGATACCACACAGGCCCTGGTCCCACATCTCTATGGATTTCCTCACTGACCTCCCTGATTCCAACGGGTATACCACCATCCTAGTAGCGGTAGACCGATTTTCCAAGATGTGCCATCTCGTCCCCCTGCCGGGTCTACCTACTGCGATGGAATTCGCTGAGTGCGTCTTCCTTCACGTCTTTCGCCAGTTTGGGATTCCGGACGACATCGTCTCTGACCGAGGGCCCCAGTTCATATCCAGGGCGTGGAAGGCTTTTTGCGAACGAAAAGCCTTCCACATTGGGGGTGTCCATCAGCCTCTCGTCTGGCTACCATCCACAATCAAACGGCCAGACAGAAAGGCTCAATCAAGAAATAGGGACATACCTTCGACAACGATGCACACAACAGCCGCATGAGTGGAACTGGTACCTGCCTTAGGTCGAATATGCGCAGAACTCGCTCGTCCACTCATCTCGGTTAACCCCTTTCCAATGTGTTTTAGGCTATCAACCCCCGATGTTCCCGTGGGACATGGAGCCTGGGTCGGTTCCCGCTTTTGACGAGTGGTTCCGGCGCAGCGCCCGGGTGTGGGAAACGGCACATCAGCACCTCCGTCTGGCTTCTCATGCTCAGAAACGCCATGCTGACCGTCGCCGCCTCCCACCCCGCTCTTTCACCCAGGACAGCAGGTGTGGTTGTCGACTCGGGACATTCGCCTTCGTCTTCCTTGTCGGAAGCTCTGGCCCAGTTATATTGGTCCGTTCAAGGCCACTCACCGTATCAACCCTGTCACGTTCCGTTTACAGCTGCCCCGCCAGTACCGGATTTCCTCTGCTTTCCACGTGTCTTTGCTCAAGCCTGTCCATTACAGCCCGCTTCATCCCCCCATCGCTCTGGCCGCCGCTCCTCCTCCGTTCGATGTCGGGGGTGAACCGGCCTACGCCATTGAGGGGATCCTGGACTCCCGTCGAGTGGGTGCTCGACTGCAGTATCTGGTGGACTGGGTGGGTTACAGTCCTGAAGAGAGGTCCTGGGTCTCCTCGGCGGACGTCTTGGACCCAGGGCTCATTCGGGCCTTCTATCGGGATCGCCCCGATCTCCCTGCTCCCCGGCCTCGGGGTCGTCCGCCAGCGCAACATCCTCGTGCGTCGGGAGCCGCCCGTGGAGGGGGGGGTTCTGTTCGGCTTTCAGGCAACCATTGTCCTCAACCAGCTCAATCACAACCCCTGCCTGCAGTTCCTCATCATACCAACACACAACCTGCCTCCCTTGAACGGTACTCACATCCCAGATCACAATCACCTGAGTACTAACACCTGTTCCCCATTAACACTCACTATTTAGTCTACCCAGCTTCCCTAGTTCTTTGTGAGGTATTGCTTTTGTGTAGCGGATGCATACTGAGCCTTGTTCTCCCGTTTTTTGGATGCAGTGGATTTATTACCTAGACCGTGTTTCAACCAATCCTCTTTGCCTAACCCTTGTCTGTGCTTTTGCCTTTACCAGCCTTTTTGACCTGCTAGACCCGTTTTCGGCCCTGGACTATCCCTCCTCCGTCTGTCGTTGTGTACCTATGCCCTGCCGTCCAGCCTTTCCGTGTACCGACCTGTGCCTGCCTCTGTGTTTTTTGCCTGTTGCCTTCTCCCTGTATTACTCCATTAAAGAGCGCGTACCGCGTTTGTTCCATCTACCCCTGCCTCCCTGGTGTATTCGTTACACCAACACAAATAGCATCTATGAACTTTATGGCTTTTGCCACTGGCCATTTTAACAGCTTATTAGCCAGTAATAGGCTTACTAGTACCTACTAATTTACTACTTGGAATAGTCATAAGAATTGAGCAATTGCAAGTGAGATTGAAGGACTGAACTTTACAGCCAAAGCTATTTCATTTCATAGCACAACAACGTTTGTTTCTCTTTCATTCGTGAATGACACTGATACAATAACTATCAATATAGGTGAAGATAACTGACTTTTTCATCAAGTGAAAAGACGAAAGAATCGTGGAAACCCCTCCTCTTTTACTGCGCAAGGGGTTGTGATCTTCTGTATATTTCCCCATAAAGCATGCACGAATGCGTACTTCGTAAATCGAAAAGAAATAGTCACAGTATAGGCCTATTTAACAAGGCTCAGTCACTCACTCACTACGAGACATCACTCTTCTTGGCCGGCTCCACTTACACGGTCCGGCAGAAAGGTTATACAGTAAAACCATAACCAGTTAGATGGTAATTAAAACAATCCCTATGTGGTAATGTTACGCCCCCTGTTAGGCTGAAGGGGGGGGGGTAATTGTGAATAAATTACACAGGATGTGGTGCTGCATTCCTTGTGTCAACCGTTGTAATGACATATAAAAGTACAGAAATATATATACAGTATATCGTGTTACATTAATCCATTAGCGATGTTTAGAGAGATTACGCTCAATTTAAATACAACAGTACACATGAAATCCATCCTCTTCCCAATACAAATCCCTTGAAATTACTAATTTCTATAGAACTCATTCCAACTGCAGGTAAAGATATTACTCTTTGTATGCAATAATAGACATTTCTTTGTTAACACCAATTGTATATAGTTAGGTTATGAATACCTCTTCTACATAGTCCTCCTTTTCTATCCTTACTCGAATTAATAGACCACTTCACTCATTTACTGAAGGTGCATTAATTAACTAGTTTACAACATTCAAACAAAATCAGATATTCACATTTTCGTGCACAAACATTTGTACTTACTCAGCTAGCTAACATTCACTCACGCTGAACGTTCTGAGCACATGGACTAGCGAAAGACGTTCAATGAAAATTAACATAAAACACCTGCGGCTGGGACTAGCCAATTTCAACGATTAATTTTAACATGACTTTCAAATTAATTAACTCAACCTAATGGTTAATTTACAGTAACAATGCCTAGTTACCAATGATAGCACTTTTGTTCATCAACAATGTTCATACCTGAAGAGGGGGGGATAACTGTAAAGAAATTACACAGGACACGGTGCTGCTTGCCTTGCGTGAACGGTTGTAATGCCTCATTCACATTAGATTCACACACTCCGATACGTTGCGCCGGATGTCATTCATTCCAATGAAGTCCGTCACAACGGAGTGGAATCGGAAAGGCCCCCTGGTGTCTGAAATCTCCGTCGAGAAACCGACACGTCATACTTTGAAATATTTCAAACTTTGTGTCGTCTTCGCTGCACCAGAATCCGTTTACATAACCGGAAGTTACCAAATCACACCAAAAAATCTAAAATAAAAAATCAAAATAAGTGTTAGGACACATCACCCATCCCTACAAACATGTTAAATTTCAAAAATAGGACGACGTGAATAATATTACAATATTATAGTTTTCCGTTTATATAGCCTACTATAACGTTTATGATAACGATGGTTACAATTACAAGTTCCATTATTAAATAATGTTCCCATGTTGTTACGTTTCTTGTGATAGCAAGCAAGTTTATTTATATAGCACAATTCATACATCGAAGCAATTCAATGTGCTTTACAAAGAAAAAGAAAAAAATATATAAAAATACAATAACATAAAAACAAATACTCAAATGAAAACATCAAAACAAATGAAAACATCATAATAATAAAAAATAGAATAAGAAAATATAAAAAGAATAAAAACGGGATAAAAACATAGGAAGCTATAAGGCTAAACAGTGTGGTTAAGTTTA
>JACXGI010015764.1:0-16532 GCA_016801175.1 Esox masquinongy | reverse complement strand
GTGTTCCCAGGTGCTCATCATTGACTACATGTCTAAGATCCTGTTTGTGTATGAGGTGGGGGAGAACTGCACCACACCAGAGACTGAGAGAACCCCGCTGTACAGCGAGGAACCAATGACAGGAACCGCTGCCCTGGCACAGAATCATTACCATGACAACCTCTACCATGACAGCTGTTACCAAGACGACTACGAATGTCACCCGTACCAGCATGGTAATGATCACCTTAAGAACCAGAACCACCACATAAACCGTCAAAATCACCTTGAAGACCGCTGTTATGCCATTGGTGGTCACCGTGACAACCATCGTCAGGTCGCCAATGGCCACCCAGCTCACCACCATAACAACCATTACATCAACCATAGCAACCAAAACCACCACAGCGTCCGGAACCAGAGCTCCAGAGGAGAGGGGGGTGAAGAGAAACGGGAGCCCCAGAGACAGTACCACCACACCATGAGAGAGGCCCACCATCCAGGGAGCATCCAGAACGGGGGGCTGAAAGAGTCCCATCCTTACCCCAAAGAGCAGCCCCTGAATCTGACCCCGGCCTGCCCCTGCAGATGTCCACACCATAAACAGGTGACACACAGTCACCATGTACTACGTTGTGTCTCTCTCGCTTCATTTCATCGATCTCTCCGAGAAGGATGAGACATCCACTACAAATAACCTTCTGCTCCCCCAGGGGGTCTATAACATCTATTACATATTATTTACTGCTGCCCCAGGTGGTATATAACATCCACTACATATTATTTACTGCTGCCCCAGGTGGTATATAACATCTACTACATATTACATACTGCTGCCCCAGGGGGTCTATAACATCTATTACATATTATTTACTGCTGCCCCAGGTGGTATATAACATCCACTGCATATTATTTACTGCTGCCCAGGGGGTTTATAACATCTATTACATATTATTTACTGCTGCCCCAGGTGGTATATAAAATCCACTACATATCACTTTCTGCTCCCCCAGGGGGTCTATAACATCTATTACATATTATTTACTGCTGCCCCAGGTGGTATATAACATCCACTACATATTATTTACTGCTGCCCCAGGTGGTATATAACATCCACTACATATTTACTGCTGCCCCAGGTGGTATATAACATCCACTGAATATTTCTTTCTGCTCCAACAGGTGGTGTATAACATCCAGTACATTGCCAACTGTTTCCGGGAGCAACGGGCTACATGTGCTAAAGGGGCAGAGTGGAAGAAGGTTGCCAAGGTGATGGACCGGTTCTTCATGTGGATCTTCTTCATCATGGTCTTCCTCATGAGCATTCTCATTATAGGCAAAGCAACCTGACAGAGAGAGAGAGTGGGAGGAGAGGAGAAGAGATGCATCCAGTCTTTCTCTCAGGAGAGACGCAGGAAGAGAGTGGGGCAGTGGTCTGTTTCTGGCACTGTGTCGGATGTTTGCATAGTATCTGGACTGTGCTTGTGTCTCCAATGGCACCCTAGTGGCCCACTTAATTAGAATGATTAGAATTAGAAATAGCACCTTATTCTCTATGTAATGCACTTAGAACCAGAAAGCCATCTGACCATATGTTTCTCTAGCAGTTGGGTCTCCCCAGTCACGCTACAGGACTTAACGGATCAGCCTGAACCTGGTCTAACAGACATATTCAACCTGTCTCTAGGACTTTACACTGTGTTCACCTGCTTCAAATCCTTCACCATCCTTCTAATCCCAAAACAAATACAAGGTGAGTGGCCTGAACTACTACTGACCTGCCTCAACTACTACTGACCTGCCTGAACAACTACTGACCTTTAGTACTCACCTCAGTCTTTGTGAAATCCTGGGCCTTTCAACGAAATCAGTCTAGACCTGCCTCACCAAACTCACCAAACTCAACTAGCTGAATACTGACCCCGTAACACTGTACACACTGTAACATTGTATGACTAAGAAAAGTTTCCTGGTTTGGTGGACTCTGCGAAGGTAATTGAAAACACTGTTTGGAACACCAATGAAGTGCACATGTGAAGCATTCGTCTGAAATAAAATAATAGTAATTTGGCTAATAAATGGAGCACAAACATAATTTCAAAAAGCCCCAGTGTAGTAGCCAGTGAAATCAGGGGATAGATTAGTTGGTTGGGATATATTACCCTCAGCATGCATGCTGGGTTCCAATAGGCTAGGCCTGGCCTGAAGCCGCGACATGGAACAAATGGGATGTTGATTAACTGACTTCATCAGACTAGGCAATGCTGGGGAGTGAAAGTATGACCTTGGGGATCAAATACTTATTTGACTCATTAAAATGCAAATCAATTTATAACATTTTTGACATGTTTTTCTGGATTTTTTTGTTGTCATTCTGTCTCTCACTGTTCAAATAAACCTACCATTAAAATTATAGACGGATCATTTCTTTGTCAGTGGGCAAATGTACAAAATCAGCAGGGGATTAAATAATGTTTTCCCTCCCCTTTCTACAGCTTCATTTCTGAGGGCTAAACTTATCAATTGTACCTTTAAATTGTAGACATGGCAGTTAAATTAAAATGAAATCTGAGTTGTAATTTAACAATAACACATGGGTACATAGACTATATGCCCATGCCCTACCAAAGTCAACATATTTTTACAGTAAGAATAGGGAGGGCATTTTCCAAATAAATGAAAATCTATAAAGGTATAGGTTTTATTGTTGCCTCCTGTAATAGTCTTGATCATCGAAATTAAACAATTCTAAAAGAAATAGTTTGCTCAATCATTGATGTTAATACACATACTTAAGTAAACATACCTTTGAAAATTATAATGATTATCTCTTCTGACCCCATCATTATCATACAACAAGCAAAAGGTGAATTCATTAATGTGCTCTGCGCTGGGGAAGACTGATAAACATCCATTCAGTTATATCTACCATACAATTAAGCTACATTTATTACATTCAGAAAATTTCAAGCAACTACCTAGTTACATTATTTGGTGCTTAAGGTGTTATACTGCTCTGATAGTGTCAGACATTTGAAGTATCCAGATTTATCTGATGCTGAATATTGTATTATAATACCATTTGAGGTAAATGTCCTGAAACTATTGCAATGTAACATGCAAGTACATTCAGTTTGGCCAAACAGTGGCAGCATAATAGCCATAACACAATATCTGTTGTTCTTTGTCACTCAGTGAGATTACATTTGGTGCACATGATCAGGGTTGTGTCTTTACTTTGTGTGAATGATGTTTCAGGTTGGCCACATGGGGGCACTATAGGAAAGGAAAAAACATAGACATCGTATTGCTTGCAACTATGGATATAAGTTGAAAAAAATTTTTTTTTGCAATCTGGCTAGTAGTAGCTTCAATGCTGAAACCCGCTAAATGCTGCTTGCAGCTTTAATTATTATTTTTATTATTATTACTACTATTATTTTCCTTGAAACCACTGAATAACTAAAAAAGTCCTTGGTGAAAAGTGATATAAATTGGACCACTGAAAATATAAATCACGTATACCTACCACAAAGACGCGACCCAATTGCTCTATAGGGGGCGCCACAGGCCATGCCCAAATTCGTTTTTTTCACAATGATGCCATTTCCACCCCGATTGACCTAGAATGCTGATTCTTTGTGTACCTGCCTTATTTCTCATGATGAACAAAAAGCCTCAAGAACCCATAAAATCCACAATCTTGGATTTTTCTGTATGGTGAAAATTTGGCAAAACAAAAAATCATGTCAATTAAAGTCAACAATAAGACTGACTGACCTGCCCATTGGCTTACAAGTGTCTCATACATGCCGCCCTATAGGGTGATAAGGAAAAAGAGATGCATTGCAAGATGGCGGACAAAATGGCTGACCGGTGTAAAACAAATGCATCCACACACCTCGTGTGCATTATATCATGGCAAAATTATATAAATTGGACCACTGAAAATATAGACCACGTATACCAACAAACAAAGAGACCCAACCCAATTCTTCCACATTATTTTTTCACACTGAAGCAAATTCCACCCGAATTGACCTAGAATGCTGATTCTTTGTGTACATGCCTCATTTCTCATGATGAACAAAAAAGCCTCAAGAACCCATAAAGTCCACCATCTTGGATTTTACTGCACAGTGGAAATTTGGCAAAACCTATTAAAATGTACATAAAATCAACAAGAAATACGAGTGACCTTCCCTTTGGCTTACAAGTGTCACATGCCCCCCTATAGGGTGATAAGGAATAATAGATACATTGCAAGATGGCGGAAAAAATGGCTGACCATTGTAAAACAAATGCACCTAAAAACGGCATGTGTGCATTACATTATGGCACAATGAAAATATAGACAATGTATACCTAACATACAGACACCAGACCCAAATATATAGACCATGTATACCTTCCACACAGACGCCGGACCCGATTCCTCCACACGGGGTGCAACAGGCCATGCCCTAATGAATTTTTTCACAATTACACTATTTGCAACCCGATTGACCTAGAATGCTGATTTTTTGTCAACATGCCTAATTCCCCAGGAGGTGCAACACTGCATCAAGACCCAATCATGTCTGACATCTCGGATATTTTGTACAGTGAACATAATATGAAACCTATAAAAATGTACTTAAAATCAACAGTAACTCGGATTAACCTGGCATTTGGCATACCTGTGTCTTATACATATCTCCCTATATGGTGGTAAAGGCTAAGAGATATATTCCAAGATGGTGGACAAAATGGCTGAGCAGTTTAAAACTTATGGATGCATACATTTTATGTGTGCATTACATTATGGCACAATGAAAATACAGACCAGGTATATTATCCACACAAACACCCATCCCAATTCCTCCACAGGGGGCGCAACAGGCCATGCCGAAATTGCTTTTTTTTCGCAATGACACTATTTCCACCCCGATTGACACAGAATGCTGATTCTTTGTCTGCATATCTCATTCCCCAAAACTTGAAACACTGCATCAAGACCCAATCATGTCTGACATCTCAGATATTTTGTACAATGAACATAATATGAAACCTATACACATTTTCTTAAAATCAACAATAACTCCTATTGACCTGATTATCGGCACACCTGTGTCTTATACAAGTCTCCCTATAGGGTGGTAAAGGCTAAGAGATATATTACAACATGGCGTACAAAATAGCTGACCAGTGTAAAACAAATGCATCCATAAACCTCATGTGTGTTACATTATGGCACAGTGAATATATAGACCATGTCTACCTTCCACACAGCCGCCGGACCCGATTCCTCCACAGGGGGGCGCCACAGGCCACTCCACAATTATTTTTTCCACATTGACACTGCTTCAACCCCAATTGACCTAGAATGCTGATTCTTTGTCTACATGCTGTGGTGGCAATTTCTAAAGTCCAAACAGTTTACGAAAATGGTAGGTAAGACAGAGGAAAACTCAGTTGCACAATAAACAGTTTATTCTTGCAAGGAGTGAGTACACAGGTTACAAAGTAACAGTGAATAATCTCTAACTTAATACAGGACAATCATCAGTACTTAAAGGGGGAAAAGGGGTGTGGTAAGATGCTGCACAGCTGTCCTATGTCAATAAAACACACTCCCTTTGTTCTATCACTACCTAGGTTTCACCCAAGGGGCAGGCTGTCCTTCCCCACATGGGTAACCTTTTCAACTCTGAAAAGGACATACAGAATCTGGACAAACAACAGATGCTCTGATGGGTTATACAGATAGGCAGATTTACGAGTAACCCTATAATTTGCGGACACCAGTCAATGATGCCCCCTAAACAAATACCAGATCCCCCACTCCCACATTCCTTTTCTTATCTAAACATGGGGACTCAGTACTTTAATCAGTAAGAATACATCAGTTCAAGACATTTCCCTGACAATGCGCCCTATATCATGAAATGTCATGTAGTGTTAACATGCAACTTTTAACCAATTTTACTCTCAGATCATTAAACATCAACTCATTAAGCTTTAAACTACTACTAACAATGCTTTTAAACAACATGATCTTTTATGATATCATCGCAGTATATTTGGGAACGGGAACATATCTGAAATGTCTGAATCCTCATTTACATGCTTCTGGACCATTACCTGTGTTGCAAACTTAGAAACACATTTTTATTAAACAAGAGAAAAATATACCACAAGCAAACAAAAGGGCAATAGCAGCTAAGGCAGTAGTCAATAACTTGTATATTGTCATCCCCCAGGGACCAACCATAGAGGATAACCCTGAGAATGGGTCCCACCCATGAACTGTATGAAGCTCTTCTATACCTTTATTAGTTTCTAATGGACTAAATTAATTACCTTTTGTGACGCATCAGAGATAAATTGATATAAGGCTGCCATTTCCCCGTGGTCTGCTTGCCTAATCAAAGGGACCAAGTACACCATGTAGCATACCCCACCTGTGTCTCTAGGAATGCAACTGTATGCTTTCCATCCACAGACTATATAGACCTGCTCCGGTAAAGCTCCCAGAGCCCTGAAGTTGGTTTGAGTCATGGCGGAACAATCACTATGTCCAAAACTCCTTGTGGCTCCTGAAGCGTCGGTAATACAGAGCGAGACGTTATGCAATTCATAAACAGGTATTGATGACCAAGTCTGGGCACAATCACGCAAACTGAGCTTCTCAGGAATGGCAGGAGAGGAACATGTATGTTTCCCATGGGATATAGTTAACCACCGCATCAATACGAACAGAGAAACCTGAAGGTAGTGGATTAAAGGTTATATAGTTAACCACCACATCAATACAAACAGAGAAACCTGAAGGTAAGGGATTACAGGTTATATAGTTAACCACGACATCAATACAAACAGAGAAACCTGAAGGTAAGGGATTACAGGTTATATAGTTAACCACCACATCAATACGAACAGAGAAACCTGAAGGTAAGGGATTACAGGTTATATAATTAACCACCACATCAATGCGGACAGAAAAACCTGAAGGTAAGGGATTACAGGCTATATAATTAACCACCACATCAACACGAACAGAGAAACCTGAAGGTAAGGGATTACAGGTTATATAATTAACCACCACATCAATGCGGACAGAAAAACCTGAAGGTAAGGGATTACAGGTTATACCTGATCTGGCTTCATCCTCCTTAGTGTGACAGTCTGTCTGCACCAGGGTCATTTGCATCCTTACAGTATAGCCACGTGCTCCTATTCGCTCGGTGTAGGTTAACCTAAATAATGTGAATATATTCACCCCCACAGGACGACGGCGATTGTTAAATTCTACTATCACCATATAGACCAGATTTAAGTAAGCCTCACTCGGCTGGTCAGGAATGGCTGACGGGGTATAACAGTCCTTATCTGGCATCGTCATTTGTGTTGCCACCTCCGTCCAACCATGTGCCTGCCAGTCTGCTAGTGTAAATGGGATAGGGGTTAACATAGGGGAACGTGAGGATGTTGGTATGTGTTGACAGATCCAACAATTAGTCATGTTCTTGTGCTTTGCATAGTCAACCATTATCCTAAGGGCTATGTTGTCTGGCTCTAACAGTGCTCTCCTTACTCTACCTGGCTTAGGACGACATGGTGCAAGAGTAGGAACTACAGTAGTATATGCAACTGTTAAGGGACATATCATAGCGGGTCTACCTTTGGGGTAGTCAGGTGGTCTGCAAGGGGTGTGGTCTTCATCAGTACTGAAACACCAGTAATCCTGGATTACTCCTAGAGGTTTGGAAATGTTAACAGTACAATAATCATCATAACATCTCCACCTATTCACATGCTTGGGAAAATAGTATGAGGAGGGGAACATAGTGCTCCCTCCTGTATTTAGGTGAGTCCAATCCCACTTATTACCCTTCAACACTGGGCTTGTCAGTACATAGCAATCCCCATCCGGGGGACAGTTAATCATGTCACAAGAGATTAACATAGTCTGTTCAGATTTGGGCCCTATCTGTATCTGTCGTTCAGGCCTTTTCTCATGGTGTACAAACGTCTCTTTCCTTGCTTCTTTAGGTGTCATATTTACAATCTGTCCATGATCATCATAGTGTGGTTTGAAAGTTCACACTATCGGTATGACAACGACAATACTTAAAATCAGCAGGCACCCGATGGTGCATTTCATTCCTCCGGACCTCCTGAAGGGGCTCCATGGTCCTTGTCTCTCTGGCTCCATGGTCCTTGTCTCTCTGGCTCCATGGTCCTTGTCTCTCTGGCTCCATGGTCCTTGTCTCTCTGGCTCCATGGTCCTTGTCTCTCTGGCTCCATGGTCCAGACTGTGTTGGAGTTGATGGTTACTAGCACCACAACCCACGCCGCTCTTAGGTAACTTCAATTTACCTATTCTTTCGCCGTATCTTCTAACGCTGGAGCCTTCTTACAGTGTGTGGCGTGGACCCTGGTTCCTCGTTCAGCAACTTTGACAGCAGACTGAGTGACCAGTTGAACTTGGTATGGACCCAACCAGCGTGACTTGCTCCAGTGCTTTCTCTTGCAGTCCTTAATGACTATCCAATCCCCAGGCTTGATGTCGTGCAGCGGGCCTTCAATGGGAGTTGGTAGAGCAGCTCTCACACTCCTGTGGATGTTGTTCAGAACCTTTAACAGATAAGTGCAGTATGTTAACATTGTATCATTCACATGTTCTGTTGTGAGGTCTGTATGAGTGGGGACGCCTAGGCCTGTGTTCATTGGTCTTCATGTGATGACCTCATGAGGGGAAAGGCCTGTTTTCGCCCTAGGTCTTCCTCTCATGTATGTGAGCACAAGGGGAAGTGCTTTAACCCAGTTCAACCCTGTCTCTTCACCCAACTTTGAGAGTTTCATTTTAATAGTTCAATTTTCTCTCTCCACTGCTCCTCCACTCTGCGGTTTGTAGGCGCAGTGAGTCTTCAGATCAACTCCTAGGTACTCAGACATCTTCTGAATGGCTCCGTTCACAAAATGTGATGCATTGTCACTTGACAGGTTCTTCATTGTCACTTGACAGGAATTCCCCATCTGGGTATGATTTCAGTCAATAGTGCCTTAGGAACTGCTGATGCATCAGCCTTCCCAGCCGGGAAAGCCTCAACCCATTTAGAAAACATATCAACAAACACAACACAGTATGTCTTTCCCTCGCAGGGGTTCAACTCAATAAATTCCATCATCACATGGTCAAAGGGGCCATCAGGGGGAGGATGGCTGGACTGGGGGACTGCTTGTCCCCGCCCTACATTAAACCTCAAACACACTAGGCACTTTGAACAAAAATGTTGAGCATAATTCATAAAGCCCTGTGTATACCAATACTTATTTACCATATTTACCACCCCCCCTTTTGAAGCGTGATCTTTTCCATGTGAGAGCACCACATAGAAATGAAACAGACATTTTGGTAAACAGGGGTTACCATTAGGGCCTATCCAAACCGTATTTACATAGGATGCCCCTGCTTTTTTCCAGGCGGTTCTCTCTTTAGGTGAAGCCTGAGATTGCGCTTCAACAAGGTCAGAGAGGGAGACCGTAGGGGTCAGATGGGTCATCTGCAGGGCAGAATGAGGGGGGGTCTGAGCAGCGGCTTTGGCAGCTGCATCTGCTGTGCAATTACCAAGGGAAACAACATCTCTGCCTGTAGTATGGGCCTCACATTTACATATGGCCACTTCCTTAGGTAACAAGACAGCTTCCAACAGGTTACTAATAAGTTGGCCATGTTGGATCTGTGTACCAGAAGAAGTAATAAACCCCCACATTTTCCACAATGTACCAAAGTCATGTACAACACCAAAAGCATATCTACTGTCTGTGTAAATAGTAACACTTTGACCCTCAGCAAGGATGCAAGCTCGAGTGAGAGCAAACAGCTCTGCAGCCTGAGCGGAGAGATGGTGTGGCAGTCTGTGTCCCTCAACCACATCATGATCAGTGACAATGGCATAACCTACATTACTGACAGCTGAAGTAGGAGATTTACCAGCAGACACATCAACATAAAAAACAATGTCACTATTGGGTAGAGGTTTATCAGACAAGTCATCACGAGGGGTACACTGTGGGTTAAAGGCAGTCATGCGGCTCCCCTTCTACCTCCATGGGGAGGAATGTGGCTGGATTCAAAACAGGACTCCTTACAACAGTGACATGGGGTAACGGCAGTAAAATGTTATGGTAATGCAGAAACCTAGTCCCTGACAGATGACTAGTTTTGTGTTCTAACAAAATGGAGGCAACAGAGTGAGGAACTCGTAGCTCGAGCGACTGATAACACACTAGAGGCTGTGATCGCAAAACAGCGTCTGCTGCCGCTGCCACAGCCTTCAGACAATAGGGAAAGCCTTGTGCAACAGCCTTCAGACAGTAGGGAAAGCCTTGTGCAACAGCCTTCAGACAGTAGGGAAGGCCTTGTGGTACAGCCTTCAGACAGTAGGGAAGGCCTTGTGCTACAGCCTTCAGACAGTAGGGAAGGCCTTGTGCTACAGCCTTCAGACAGTAGGGAAGGC
This sequence comes from Esox masquinongy, assembly GCA_016801175.1. Classification (NCBI taxonomy): domain Eukaryota; kingdom Metazoa; phylum Chordata; class Actinopteri; order Esociformes; family Esocidae; genus Esox; species Esox masquinongy. The sequence goes on along the minus strand of JACXGI010015764.1, from coordinate 6,045 downwards.
CTTGTGCTACAGCCTTCAGACAGTAGGGAAGGCCTTGTGCTACAGCCTTCAGACAGTAGGGAAGGCCTTGTGCTACAGCCTTCAGACAACAGGGAAGGCCTTGTGCTACAGCGTCCAGTTTAGAAGAGAAGTATGCAATTGGTCTCAACTTATCACCATGTTTCTGCATTAATACAGAGGACATATAACCATCCTTTTCACACACAGCTTGAATAAACTTCTTTTTAGGATCAGGGAGCCCTAAGGTAGGAGAGGTAGCCAGGCCCCGTTTCAAAGAAGTGAAGGAAGCATCGCCCTCAGGAGTCCACACTACTCTATCATGTGATGCGAGCTTCTGGCCATAGGCCATGTCCTGCAAGGGCTGTACCAAACAAGCATATTCAGGAACCCATTGTCTACAGAAACCTGTCATGCCCAGAAAGGACAGAAGTTGAGTTTTAGAGAGAGGTTTTGGGATGCCAGTGATGGCTTCTATCCTGTCTGCACTGAGACTTTTACCCTCTGGTGTTAGTTTGTGGCCTAGAAAAATAACTTCCTTCTGGACAAACTGTAGCTTATTCAAACTGGCTTTATGACCTTGCGAGGCCAAATACTATAACAACAGCCCAGTGTCTTTTTCATATGTATCTTTATCTGGGGAACAGACAAGAAGATCATCAACGTATTGGATAAGGGTGCTGCCATGTTTAAATTAGAACCCTTCCAAGTTATCTTTTAGCGTGGATGCAAACACGGCAGGAGATTCACAATATCCTTGAGGCAATCTCGTCCACGTGTATAATTGGCCGGAGAATTCAAATGCAAACCAATATTGTGAATCTTTGTGCAAAGGAATACTAAAAATGCATTAGCTAGGTCGACCACAGAGAAAAACTGACTATTGCCCGGGACTTGGGTCATGATTGTAAATGGATCAGGTACAATCGGTGCGCGCGCATATAGTGCTTCATTAACTTTTTTAAGATCTTGTACAAATCGCCAAACCAAAGGTTGTCCAACAACTTTGGCTTTCTTTACTGGGAAAATAGGAGTGTGTCAGGGGCTGTTTGGACATGGAACAATTATGCCTTTCTCTAACAATGCTTTAAACACGGGCGCTATCCCTTCAATAGCCTCTGCCTTCAGTGGGTACTGAGCCTGGCATGGTCTATGGGGTCCTCTAGGTCTAACTACAAGAGGCTGTGCATTGTATATTAGCCCAACATCATATTTATGCTGTGACCACAGGGAGGGTGGAACTTCCGCTAACCTAGGATATGTAGCAGCCACCTGGACTGCACAGACCTGACGGACCCAGTCGTCATGGAGGGTGGGACTTCCTCTAACCTAGGATCTGTAGCAGCCTCCTGGACTGTACAGACCTGACGGATCCAGTCGTCATGCGGCGTAAGATGTACTTCCCGTTTACCCAAAACTGTGCCCCCAAATCTTTCTCTACAGACTTGGGCTGCTATGGAAAATTCCACTCCCTCCATGTGACAAGGGACCCAGTCCACTGCTTCATTGCACCTCCTCACCCAAGCTTTGGCGCCCCCAACCTAGGCGCCCCCACTCAGCATATAAGGACCCAAGCTTTCCCACATACTAAACACAGGTTTAGCAAGGGAGACATGGGGGTCCGACCCCTCCAATTCGAAAAAGCGAGACATCTCTCTCACATTTCGCACAGACCATGCACAAAAACCTTCCGAAGACCAGTATACATATTCACCCGTCAAAAAAATCACTTTCACCATCTTCAAACCACACTTTCTCAAAACCAACATCCTGACTTTCTGAAACCTTTGCCGAGCAACTCAAGTCACCCATAACCATAAACTGGGCCGAATCCGTTTCTACGCTATTCATCGCCTTATTTACTAACTCATGTGAAATAGCTCTAGGCCCTGTTCTTTCTAAATCCCATGAATAACAATAATCAACAGGCTGCACACTGTTTTGAACTGCTTGTAAGAGTACGTTTAATTCGCATGCCTTTGTCTGAACATTCCAGCGTGATCCCTAACTGTGTCATCAAATCCCTGGCTAACAAATTAACTGGACAACAATTGGAAAACAGAAATAAATGTCTTGGGTAACGTTGACCCTCGTCGTCTACAACCGACAGAGGGGTAGTAAACCGCTCAGTGGTCTGTCCTCCACTAGCCCCTACCGTAATTATAGTTCTACCACTCAATTTCGTAAGTGGGTTCCATTCCTGGGCTCTGAGGACAGAATATTCCCGCTCCAGAATCAACCAAAAATTTAATCTGTTTACCATTAATTGTAAGACACATTGTGGGTTTAATTTGGTACTTTACGTGTTCTCTAAATGCTTGTACATTAAGTGTCTACATAACATCAATATATGCGGGGTCATGTAATGATCTCACCGGTAGATGTGTCCTGTCCTGCCCCCTCTGACCGTCAAAACCCCACCTCCTGGTAGTTCTCGTTCCTACGTGTTCCTCTTGGTTTATTCACTGTAAATCCACCGGAATTAAAATTGTCTCTATTCCTTTGGTCATCTTCTCTCGTCTCCTTTTCAGGACAATCGCGAACCCAATGTTCAAGCGAATCACAACGGAGACAGACATTGTCCGAACGGGAGCGGTTAGCATAACCTCGTCCTCTGCCTCGAGTCTGTGTTCGTCCTCTAGCTCTACCAGACCTCTTTGGTCGTAGCCGATGTAGAAACCTAGTTGGGCCATCTGTAGTTTTGTTTCCTAACCGCAACTGTATTGTGCTCTTACCTCAAATTCAATTTCCTCTGAAAACCTGTACTGATCAGGCACGAGTCACGGCTCCAGTCAGGCACTCCTACTCTACCCCTCAAAGGATAGCCTTCTTTCGGGGGAGGTTTGAGCTCCAGAGATCTCTCTCTGGGGGTGCACGGTTAACCTGTTTGGAAAAAGACTCGAACCGAGCAGGACTAGGATCCTGAACGAGCATCCCAAAGTGTTGTGGCAATTTCTAAAGTCCAAACAGTTTACGAAAATGGTAGGTAAGACAGAAGTAAACTCAGTTGCACAAAAAACAGTTTATTCTTGCAAGGAGTGAGTACACAGGTTACAAAGTAACAGTGAATAGTCTCTAAATTAATACAAGACAATCATCAGTACTTAAAGGGGGAAAAGGGGTGTGGTAAGATGCTGCACAGCTGTCCTATGTCAATAAAACATATTGTCTTTGTTCTATCACTACCTAGGATTCACCCAAGGGGCAGGCTATCCTCCCCACATGGCTAACCTTTTCAACTCTGAAAGGGACATACAGCATCTTGACTAACATCAGATACTCTGATGAGTTATACAGATAGGCAGATTTACGAGTAACCCTATAATCTGCTGATACCAGTCAATGATGCCCCCTAAACAAATACCAGATCCCCCACTCCCACATTCCTTTTCTTATCTAAACATGGGGACTCAATAATTTAATCAGTAAGAATACATCAGTTCAAGACATTTCCCTGACAATGCCTAATTCCCCAGGAGGTGCAACGCTGCACCAAGACCCAGTCGTGTCCGCCATCTTGGATATTTTGTACAGTAAATATTTTAGAAAACCTATGAAAATGTACTAAAAATCAACAATAACTCTGAGCGACCTGGGAATCTGCAAACCTGTGTCCTATACGTGTCTCCCTATAGGTTGGTAAAGGCTAAGAGATATAATACAAGATGGCGGATAAAATGGCTGACCAGTGTAAAATTTATGGATGCATACGCTTCATGTGTGCATTATATTATGGCACAATGAAATTACAGATCAGGTATATTTTCCACACAGACACCTGACCCCATTCCTCCACAAGACGTACCACAGGCCACGCCTTAATGCATTCTTTCCACAGTTTTGCCATTTCCACCCCGATTGACCTAGAATACTGATTTTTTGTGTACATGCCTCATTCCCCAGGAGGGACAAAATTGCCTCTAGAACCTATCATGTCTGACAACTGGGATTTACTTCTACAGTGACAATTTCATGAAACATACAAAATTAGACAGAATAATCTTAAAATCACCTGGTAGTCGTGTTGACCTGACTGTTGGGGTACACATATACAGTGGATATAAAAAGTCTACACACCCCTGTTAAAATGCCAGGTTTTTGTGATGTAAAATAATGAGACAAAGATAAATCATATCAGACATTTTTCCACTTTTAATGTGACCTATAATGTGAACAATTCAATTGAAAAACAAACTGAAATCTTCGAGGGGGAAAAATGAAAAACAAAAACCTTACAATAACCTGGTTGCATAAGTGTGCACACCCTCTTATAACTGGGGATGTGGCTGTGTTCAGAATTAACCAATCACATTCAAACTCATGTTAAATAGAAGTCATTACACACCTGCCATCATTTAAAGTGACACTGATTAATCACAAATAAAGTTCAGCTGTTCTAGTAGGATTTTCCTGACATCTCAACACAAAAGCCATGGTCCACAAAGAGCTTCCAAAGCATCAGAGGGATCTCATTGTTGAAAGATATCAGTCAGGAGAAGGGTACAAAAGAATTTCCAAAGGATTAGATATACCATGGAACACAGTGAAGACAGTCATCATCAAGTGGAGAAAATATGGCACAACAGAGACATTACCAAGAACTGGACGTCCCTCCAAAATTGATGAAAAGACAAGAAAACTGGTCAGTGAGGCTTCCAAGAGGCCTACAGCAACATTAAAGGAACTGCAGGAATTTCTGGCAAGTACTGGCTGTGTGCTACATGTGACAACAATCTCCCATATTCTTCATATGAATGGGCTATGGGGTAGGGTGGCAAGACGGAAGCCTTTTTTTACAAACAAAACATCAAACAAACATCAAACAAACATCCAAGCCCGGCTGAAGTTTGCAAAAACTAACATCAAGTCCCCAAAAAGCACATGGGAAAATGTATTATGGTCTGCTGAAACCAAGGTTGAACTTTTTGGCCATAATTTCAAAAGGTATGTTTGGCGCAAAAACAACACTACACATCACCCAAAGAACACCATACCCACAGTGAAGGATGGTGGTGGCGGCATCATGCTTTGGGGCAGTTTTTCTTCAGCTGGAACCAGGGCGGAGGGAATTATGAACAGTTCCAAATACCAGGCAATTTTGGCACAAAACCTTCAGGCGTCCGTTAGAAAGGTGAAGATGAAGTTCACCTTTCAGCACGACAATGACACAAAGCACACATCCAAATCCACAAAAATATGGCTTCACCAGAAGAAGATTACCGTTTTGGAATGGGCCAGCCAGAGCCCAGACCTGAATCCAATTGAACATCTGTGGGGTGATCTGAAGAGGGCTGTGCACAGGAGATGTGGAGCGCTTTTGCAAAGAAGAGTGGGCAAATATTGCCATGTCAAGATGTGCCATGCTAATAGACTTCTACCCAAAAAGACTGAGTGCTGTAATAAAATCAAAAGGTGCTTCAACAAAGTATTAGATTAAGGGTGTGCATACTTATGCAACCAGGTTATTCTGAGTTTTAAATTTTTCCCCCTCAAAGATTTCAGTTTGTTTTTCAATTGAATTCTTCACGTTATAGGTCACATTAAAGGTGGAAAAAGTTCTGACATGATTTATCTTTGTCTCATTCTTTTACATCACAAGAACCTGGCATTTTAACAGGGGTGTGTAGACTTTTTATATCCACTGTACATATTGATTAGTCCGAACAAAAAACAACTGATTCATTCATTTGATTGCATTCATATCAATTCATTTTCAATCACTGCAAGCTCCTTCTGTCTGCCTCCATGAGCCACCTCTTCACTATAGGCATGGGATTGAAGTGCTCCAAGTTGGGACCCTCCAAACTAATGAAGAGCAACCTTGTCAGCGTGTGAACATTCAGGTTGCTCCTCCAGTCAGTCTTGGTCTGCTTCATGGCACTGAAGCCCCTCTCTACCATTGCTGTGGACAGAGGCAGGACCAAGATGAGCTTTACCCCCTTAAAAAAATTATCATCTTTCCTGTTTAATTATACAACCATAAAACTAACAACCATATCCACTCTACCACAACTAACAACCCTGTCCACTCTACCACAACTAACAACC
>JACXGI010015763.1:0-16940 GCA_016801175.1 Esox masquinongy | reverse complement strand
CCGAATAGCGGTCCTTGGTGGATGGGAGGGCGGGCTTCTTCCCGGACCAACCCCAGGAAGGCAGGAAATGCGCGGCCAGCTCGGGTTCTAAAGGAGGGGTGGCCGAGCTGATGGGAGCTAGCCTACCGTAGACCTTAGTGAAGGTGGCGTAAGATTTGACAGGCGCTCTAGCAGATGCTGGGGCAGACCAGGAACCCTCAGCGAAGGCTTTAAAACCACGGACCTCAGGCGCAGGGGAGTCCACCGGTTTCACACGCTCAGCCCAGGAGCCGAAGGACATGTCTGAAGGTTCCTTCGGCGCAGGCAGGGGGGGCAGAGGCAGCTGGATGCGAAGAGCTGCCCTCTCTATCATGCCCGCAAACTCCACGCGGAGGGGGGGCGGGCGGAAAGAAGCAGCAGAGGAGAGTTTGTCTTCCATTTCTCCCGGGAGAGAGGGAGAAGCGCGAGAACCGCCACCACAACCCACGTGGGAAGGGGGCGGGTCTGCCTGCGTCAGAGGAGTCGGGTCCTGCGTAGGAGCATCCTCCTCAGACATCTCGTCGTCATCGTCGTCGCTGGGATCCAAGACGGCGGAGACGTCTACCTCCTGTTCAAAGTAGTTCGCCCTCTCTACACGTGTAGAGAGGGACAAAGCAGCACAGGAGGAGCAAGCCGGGGGGTCTGTGAGACCCTCACGAGCGTGAGCCGGTCCCAGGCAGGAAACACACGCGCGATGTGAATCCTGGTCCGGAGACAGGTTGGCGCAACGGCAAGCGGCGGCGAAAAACTTTTTCATGTTGAGACGTCGAGCTAAAGAACGTCGACGGCAAAAATTCTCAGGCTGAGGTAGAGTAATCAGTATAGCACTCAGCAAGCGTTTGCTGAATAAAAAGGGAGGACGTTCTCTGGGCTCACGGGTCATATATAGGGGCAGGCGTGCCCTGATTGGCTGACGCATCTTGCATAATGAGCTTTCAGTACGGCCGCGGACGCGGCCAGGGTAAACCACTAGGAGCTAAAGCCCCTCTAGGGGGCGGAGCTCCACGACATATAACTGTTATAAGGAAGATAATTAGGTTATAGTACTCACTTATAGTACAGATTTTTTGTATTTGAACTGTGCGGCTTGGACGCGGCGTCCGTCAAAAATAGACAATCTTTAGCGAAGCTCCGGATCTTTTAATAGCCCCAGATTTTTAATAAGGTTAGGTATCAAAGCACTGGGGTTAAGCTTAGGGTTGTAGTTAGAAAAAAACAATCACTTGTAACATATTGTGGCGACCTTGGTAAGGCCACTACTCGCTTCCTATTACAAGGTGTCTATGTTTTTAGCAGTGGGCACTGCATCTTTGTGTGGACCTGTAGGCTGCAGGTTCGAATCAATGTCAATTTCTATTTTATTTACCCTAATATTATTTCAACTTACACAATATATCTTACAAATTCGTCTGTCAAAGATTTTCATAAAATTGTTTACGTTATCTAATGAGACCAGCCTGGACAAATTACATAATTATCATATCACACAGTGTTACCTAGTCTTCCAGGAATTATTAGGATTTCAGCAGTTCACTGGTGAAACCCTATTGTGTTTGTTCCGGTTCATTGTTAGGGTTTCAGCAGTTCACTGGTGAAACCCTATTGTGTTTGTTCCGGTCCATTATTAGGGTTTCAGCAGTTCACTGGTGAAACCCTATTGTGTTTGTTCCGTTTAATTATTAGGGTTTCAGCAGTTCACTGGTGAAACCCTGTTGTGTTTGTTCTGGTTCATTAGGGTTTCAGCAGTTCACTGGTGAAACTCTATTGTGTTTGTTCCGGTTCTTTATTATTAGAGGACCAAGTACCGTAGGTACAGGTACCCTATTGTTTTTGTTGGTTTTATTATTGTTATTATTCTTTTTCTCCGGGCCCATTTTCAGAGGCCCGTAACTCGGCCATATGTGGCTCAATTTGCATGAAACTTTGCATACTTGTCGGCCATTACTGTACCTATACACCCCATGGTGGCACTGTAGCACTTAGTCAAATGTTGAAGGTTTGAGCATGCATATCTCATGAACCGAATGTCGTAGAGTCATGCAGCCAAGTTCCACACATGCCCCTTCTCATGCTGACCAAATAGGTCTCTGGGGTCTTTCAAATTTGCCCCTTGGATTTTCCTCCATTTTGAATTTGGTGAAAAACTTATTAACGGCATCTCCTCCGAGACTGCTGAACGGATTTGCATGCCGTTTGGTGTGAAGGACCTTTGAACCATTATCTTTAAAAGTTATATAAGACAAGTTGATATCTCAAATAGTATGGCCGAAATCAGCGAATGACTTTGAGCTGGGCGGGTCTATGACCACTAATAAAAACACACTTAAACGACATCTCTGAAACTGCTGAACAGATTTGGTTGACAATCAGTGTAAAGGACCACTGGACCATTATCTTTAAAAGTTATATAAGAAAAGTTGATATCTCAAATAATATGGCCTCTATTTTAACTTTTGTGAAAAACTCGTTAACGACAACTCCTCGGAAACTGCTGAACGGATTTGCACACCATTCGCTGAGATGGACCCTGGGACCAGTATCTTCATAATAATTTCACCCTGTTGAAATTATTATTCAAAATAAGTCAATTTTATCATTTTTTCCCCCTTGTAAAGAAGACCTTTATTTTAATATTCGTCACATTTCTTGTAAAAAACCACTATAATATTTGAGGGTATTCCAGGTAATATGTTTGACTAAAGCATTTGTTTCTGTGTTTTTTTAAAATAAATAGTCTAGAGTATGTGTCCAGTGAGGTTAGTTTCTTGTTAAATGTTACACAAATCATATATTATTGTACACATAGATATATGTTTTTAGCAGATCTTTTTTCTAACTAATTTCCCTTGGTAAGACTTTTGCAGCCGGTAAGGTTTTTTGCCATGTGACTTCCTGTCAATTAATAATCAATGACCTTGTCACATCCAATTCCATCGACAGCTTAAATTGTTCGTGAGGTCACACCTGCTCCCTTTTACAAGGTGGTAGTATTTCGGAAGATTACGAGATTTCCAAGAGGACACAACACTGTGTATTCAAATCGTAAGTAGGCCTGTTGGATTTGTGGGTAAGTTTCAAATGAAGCTAGGTATTGTAATGGGAATATTAGCCTATTTGGTAAATTGTTGTTGTATATTTTGGAAACGTTTATAGATATAATAGGCCTAATTGTTGCAACATTTCCTGTCAAAAGTGATCTAATGTAGCCTGTACACTGGAAATGGAAACTGTTAAACAAGCTATTGGAAAGCCACATTTTTGAAAATGGTATTTTATGAAGGCGGACATTTCACTAGGGACTTGTCCCCTCCACATTTCGAAATTGCATTATTGTCCCCCTTTTCCACTTTTTTTGGTGAAAAAATTAGGAGGACGTGCTTCAGCACCTGGCAGTAATTTCAGAGTGGCAGGCAGGCCGAGGCAACAGAAAAATACTCAGAGCCAGAGGGTATCAAACTCTGACATCTCGCCTCTTTGTTCCATAATCGTTTCTGGTACTGGTATGTGCAGCTAGACTTCTTGGCAACAGAAGCTGCTTGCGCATGAGTTTTCCTGAAGCGAAGCAGTATATCGCATAGTAAGGTGGGTTTGATTGAGCTAGTTAGCAACCGAATTTCTCACAACGTTGTGCACAAGCAGGTAAAGCATACATTGCCCGCTCTCTCATTGATATTGCGAGCTAGTTCCTGTTTCAAACAAGGTTGATGGCAGATAACGACCAAACATCTTACAGCTGTTTTATATGCAGTATTGTTGCTAGCTAATTTACTAATTGAGCTACATGAAGTTCGCTAGCTAGTTGATTAGTGCTGTGCTGGAGAGCTATGCTATAGACAGCCATAGCTGTCTAGCATCTGTCAAGATGAAATAATCTAAGAGATTGACAACCGATATTAAGACGTTTAAGGAGAGTTATCAGAGGGTCTATCAGTTATCTACTAAATTCTTTGATATTAAAACATTTTGTCATGCTGTAATGACGTTCTACATGTTTCACTATCATGGTAATTCAGCCTTACATGACTTCCTGCACCATGTCGCAGCAGGATAAATCAATTGTGTACAATTTTAGAATTCAGGAGCTTTACAAAAATGTTTCACCCTCACTTAAAAAAACAAAAGTTCCAACCCTGTATTTTACTAACTTAAATGTCAAAGTTGCTTGGCTAGTTTTAAAATAATTTTTAACTTTATCTTTGCAATAGTGTTTTACGTTTTCAGTGTGTACATTTGCTAGGTAAATTCTGAAAGACACTAAGGGAAGTTTTTTACAACACCTCATCCTTAAATAATTCTAAAATGCTTGTTTTGGAAACTAATTTTCCATTATATTAAACCCAGATGAAACCTATTTGGTTTATTTAAGTTAAACTTAACGATATCTGTGTTATTGAGTTGTCACAATATGTAATGCACTGGCATGTGTTAAGGTTGGTATTAGGTTACAAAAGTGCAGAAAGGAATTAAATGAAGCTGAGGACGTGAAGTGTCCATTTCTGAAATTAGACACTCTGATGTACTTATTCTTTTGTTTAGTTGTACATTTGCTCCTTCCTCATCTTCCATTCCTCAAAATATTGATTGACTGACTGGTTTCTACAGTGAGCTGTTTCTTTTTTGCACTTTTTGACCTAATATCGACCTTAACACATGTCAGTCTACTGCATACTGTAACAACTCAAAAACACAAAGACCATATAAAGCTTAATTTATCGAACCAAATAGCTTTTAGCTGATTTTGATATAATTAAAAGTGATGTTCTAATACCACATTAGCAATTTGGCATGATCACTCAAGGATAAGGTGTTGGAGTAATGGTTGTTGGAAATGAGGCCTGTGTAGATTTAATCAAAAAGACTTAAATAGTAATGTTTTTTACATCATTGATGTCCCTACTATACTTTGATCAGTTGAATACCACGTTGGTGAATAAAAGTAAAAATGTCCTTTCAAAACAGCAACATTTGTAAATTATTCCAAACTTTTGGCCCCAGTGTATACCTTTTATTGTCCTGTTAGATTTCAGATCAATTCCATGGCTAAAATAAAGGTTTCCATAAAATGTATTTCAAATTGACTAACAATATTATTTGTTTTATAGATGCCACGCAAACCTGGATTTATGTTGAGTGTTTTGTGTGTGTCTTTGGGTGTGCACAGTGTGTGACTGTGTGGAGCCTGTCCTTGACTTTGTGTGTGTGTGTGTGTGTGTGTGTGTGTGTGTGTGTGTGTGTGTGTGTATTGAAGTGGCTCTATAGTTAGAGTGAAATTTGTAATTGTAAAGTTCTCTTTGATTCCCAATTGAGTCAAATGTTGTTGTGTCCTAGGGCAAGGCACTCCACCCTAATTTACTCCAGGAAATGTACCTGTACTTATTGTAAGTCGCACTGGATAAGAGCATCTGCTAAATTACTAAAATGTATACTTTTACATATTTTTTATATTAATGCATTGGATTTGTATGTAAACACATTGTTATTTTTATTTACAATCTTCAAAGTGGAGTAAAACAAAAATGGAAATTGATTCCTTTATTAGAAACTTGCTAAATTAGCAATCAAAATGATTTGACATAACTACTCAATTCTGGTAATGGTGTGATTGTTATTAATGTACAGAAGTAACTTCTCTAATTTATTATCTACATTATCTAGCTCGACTAGTTTTAATATTATTTTTAACTTAACCTTTCAAATAGTAATTTCCATTTGCAATGTGTAGCTTAGAAAAATTAAGCTTTTCACTATATAAGATGTCTGTGAGTGTGACATTCATCTACTATCTTCTTTTATTACACTGATGCTGAGAATGTTTTGTTGAAATAATCTAAGCTATTCCGCAATCAAAGTCAATTGACAATGTGTGTCATTAGGGTTTCAACAGTATGCCAAAATCCTATTATGTTTGTTCCAGTTCACTAATATTATTCTTCTGGCAAAAAACTGTCCTTTTTGCAAATTCCTGTGGGTTAAAATGGTATAAAGGTACCCAAATTAATATAGTAAAGCATCAAGAAACACAACTTCTGGTGCAGTGGACATGCAAATCAGCCTCATGGTGGCACAAGCCTGTGAAGTTGGACTTTTTGAAAGTTCACCAGACCCATCCCTTTTGACCTAGTCTTGGAAATCAGTCCATAGGTGTATCTCCTCACTATGAACATCTTTCCCACTGAGACCCAAAAAATCACCATCATGGATTTTCAGCCATCTTAGTTATTTTGAAAAACACTTAAAACACTACTCATATAGCAGCAAATGACCAATCTTGATGTAGTTTGACATTTGGCATCTATGTATGAAGATCTTCAAGTGTTGTATGAACCAGACCAGTATGTAAAAAACTACATGGTGTCACCATTGGACAGGAAAAAACATCCTTCCAACATTGGGTTAATGTTTGTACACATGTGTACAGTTTGTCTTTTACCCTACATACCATATTGCATAATTTTCATGCTAACTAAATGCTGAAACCCACTAAATGCTGCTTGCAGCTTTAATTGAAGTTGGAAATGTAAAGACAATTGCTTAGTTACAGTAACATATACATTCCAAGGGGCTTCAAAGTTTCCTTTTGTCATTACTTGGTCCCCTTAATCGCTGCTTGTAGCTATATTTTCTTGTTGATATTATTCACTTTTATATTGATTTTTCTATAGTTAATAAATGTTTATTTTTTGTTAATACATATTGTTAAGGTGTATTGCACTTTCAACTCTAAATGTACTAACTGTCAAACTTAATAGATCAATTTGGCTCAGGACTGTAATATGTTTTTGAGCAAAAAGGTACCTCTTAGTGTTTATGTCTCTGAGAGACTGAAACACTAAGAAAATTGTATTTTACTCAAACTGGTTCAGAGAACCAACACCAGACAGTGCATAGTCAAAACGTATACTGACAAAAAGTGACATACATCAAAACAAGGTCTGAAATACAATTCCAAACAGAATAATTACTCAGAAAAAAAATATTAAACAGAACACAACAGGTTACAAGAGATCAAACCAAACTTGTAAATAAGTGTCAGACATCCATTTCAATTTGAACAGGTAAAAAAGCACAACATATTAAATTACAATGTGGCACACATGCAATAACAAACTCTGAAATACAGCACAAGGCAGAATAATTCTTAAGAACAATTTAATTACACAGAACAGAGAAGGTAATAAATGATAACAAAATTGCTAACAAGTTTCCTATCTACACTTCAATTAGAACAGGTAAAAAACCCACAATAGAACAAATGACTAAGTATAATGTACAACATCTTGTCAGTATCCAACCTATACTGTCAATCAAGATGTGCTGCCCATGTCTTCCTCTGCTTGACCCGAGGTTGACTCACCTTCTTTTCCCTCTGGGCTGTGGGGTGGGACAGTCTCTGTGGGCTTATTTTCCATTCTTAACCTCCTTGAGGCAATGGCCCTCTTGAGCCGGTCGTTTGTCGATCTCAATTGCCTCATCCCCTGCAGGGTCACGATAGGTGAGACGTTTGTAGGTTTGCTCTTCAGTTTCAGCTGGGAAATCTTCATTGGGCTGATGGAGACCATGACACTGCGCTTGTCTGTCAACCGCAGCTTGGAGGGCGTGGGGTGCTCTTTGCTTTCCGGTGGCCGTCTCTTGGAAGGTGTCTGCAGGCAGAGCAAACAAAAACAACAATAAATATCTCACACTGAACATTTGACTGTTACATAGTCGACTGTCTGCAAGAGCATCCTAGGAAGGGAATGGCTCTGTCGGTTACATGGTGTACATTAGGATGTTGCTTGTGATTTCTGAATAAAATTACTTACTTGAGATAGTGTAGCCTTCTGCCGTACCCCTGACGACGAGGAAGATGATGACTCAGAGTCAGAATCCCGAGATGATGTGCCGGACTCTTGGTACTGGACCTTTTGTGTCTTCAGATGAAGTGCTCTCTTCAGAGAGGGACTTCTCTTCCAGGGGCCTTTGCATTGTTCGTTTCTACTGGTGTTGACGGCCCACTCTCGGCTGAGGTTGTGGGGTGGCTCTGGCTCAGTGACATCAGGTCCTCTCCCTCCAAAGCAGCCTGGAATAGGGACCTAACCTCCATTGCCTGGGTCGAGTTGAGGCTGATGGCGTAAAACTTGTCCGCCGTCCTGGTGTCATGGCACTTGAATAAAGCCACTGTGTCCCGGTCTGTTCTTGCAAGGGTGTTCTTGCACTGTAATACACACACACATAAGAGAAGACAGTCAATTAGTCATTGATTCGTTTAAGACGAATCAATGACTCCTTCCATACCTCCCTCAGGTACGTGGGGAGATTCTTGAGGTCGGACTTTGTGGAATTAAAGAAAAAGTGCTTTGTATTCTTCCCCCCCTCAGGAACGTATAGAACTGGCGGAAGTTCTGGAACCACCCGTACTCCTCCTCTGTCAGGGTGAGTTGGCACGTCCCAAACTCTTTGTTGGTTTTGTGTTCCTGCACCTTTTAGAAAATGACACACAAAAAACAACACATCCTATGCACCTGCAATTGTTTTCAAAAATGACCAAATTATTTTTTTACCTAAATAGTAAATATATTTAGGCCAAAGAGGATGGACTTACATTGATCAAAACGGTCCCACTCTGGTCCCTTTTTGCCTCCTCAACCTCTTTTATGAGCATGTTTTTGAAGACTCCTGGTCTGTGGCCATAGGTCGAAGAAAAGTAGGCGCAGATGTATCCATAGAACCGGAAATGATCCCTCTGCATCCGGGACTCCCCCAAGGTAACTGTGTGAACATGAAAAAAATTGCAGTGCACTTAACAGTGTAACAACTGTGAGATGTGTAATAAGTGGGTAATAAAAGTGAGATAAAGCACTGAGCAACACTTACCTAAAATCTCAGGGATCTTAGACTTTGATAGGCGCTGGCACTCAGTGAGGATTTTCTTGGGGACAAACTTCGCCTTCTTCTCCTTTACATGCACCTGGTGAATGGTGACGCGGTGCTGAAGGGACTTGGTTATTCCCTTAATTTTAAGGTTCACCCCTCGCCACTGGTTTTTGGTCAGCCTGCAGGATGCTGGTGGGGTCTCTTCAGCATATCTTAAAAACTGGGCCACACTCTTGGTATAATGCTCCACAGTGGTGATGGATTTCGTGCCCTTGAGGTCCTTGATCCATCTGAAAGACACATAAAGCAAAGACACAAACACATACAGTATCTCACAGAAGTGAGTACACCCCTGACATTTTTGCAAATATTTGATTATATCTTTTCATGTGACAACACTGAGGAAATGACACTTTGCTACAATGTAAAGTAGTGAGTGTACAGCTTGTATAACAGTGTAAATTTGCTGTCCCCTCAAAATAACTCAACACACAGCCATTCATGTCTAAACCGCAGGCAACAAAAGTGAGTAATTAGCCCAATTAGCCATTTTCCCTCCCCGGTGTCATGTGACTCTTTAGTGTTACAAGGTCTCAGGTGTGAATGGGGAGCAGGTGTGTTAAATTTGTTGTTATCGCTCTCACACTCCCTCATACTGGTCACTGGAAGTTCAACATGGCACCTCATGGCAAAGAACTCTGAGGATCTGAAAACAAGAATTGTTGCTCTACATAAAGATGGCCTAGGCTATAAGAAGATTGCCAAGACCCTGAAACTGAGCTGCAGCACAGTGGCCAAGACCAATCAGCGGTTTAACAGGACAGGTTCCACTCAGAACAGGCCTCGCCATGGTCGACCAAAGAAGTTGAGTGTACATGCTCAACGTCATATCCAGAGGTTGTCTTTGGGAAATAGACATATGAGTGCTGCCAGCATTGCTGCAGAGGTTGAAGGGGTGGGGGGTCAGCCTGTCAGTGCTCAGACCATACGCCGCACACTGCATCACATTGGTCTGCATGGCTGTCGTCCCAGAAGGAAGCCTCTTCTAAAGATGATGCACAAGAAAGCCCGCAAACAGTTTGCTGAAGACAAGCAGACGAAGGACATGGATTACTGGAACCATGTCCTGTGGTCTGATGAGACCAAGATAAACTTATTTGGTTCAGATGGTGTCAAGCGTGTGTGGCGGCAACCAGGTGAGGAGTACAAAGACAAGTGTGTCTTGCCTACAGTCAAGCATGGTGGTGGGAGTGTCATGGTCTGGGACTGCATGAGTGCTGCCGGCACTGGGGAGCTACAGTTCATTGAGGGAACCATGAATGCCAACATGTACTGTGACATACTGAAGCAGAGCATGATCGCCTCCTTTCGGAGACTGGGCCACAGGGCAGTATTCCAACATGATAACCACCCCAAACATACCTCCAAGACGACCACTGCCTTGCTAAAGAAGCTGAGGGTATACCCCAGACCTAAACCCTATTGAGCATCTGTGGGGCATCCTCAAACGGAAGGTGGAGGAGTGCAAGGTCTCTAACATCCACCAGCTCTGTGATGTCGTCATGGAGGAGTGGAAGAGGACTCCAGTGGCAACCTGTTAAGCTCTGGTGAACTCCATGCCCAAGAGGGTTAAGGCAGTGCTAGAAAATAATGGTGGCCACATAAAATATTGACACTTTGGGCCCAATTTGGACATTTTCACTTGGGGGTTTACTCACTTTTGTTGCCAACGGTTTAGACATGAATGGCTGTGTGTTGAGTTATTTTGAGGGGACAGAAAATTTACACTGTTATACAAGCTGTACACTCACTACTTTACATTGTAGCAAAGTGTAATTTCTCCAGTGTTGTCACATGAAAAGATATAATCAAATATTTGCAAAAATGTGAGGGGTGTACTCACTTGTGAGATACTGTAGAAACACAGAGAAATCAAAAGATCAATAATTGGACTTTGCTTGAACACTTATTAGACTGAATTAAAATCAATCTATACTTATGCTATTATTTTCAAATTGTTAGTGAGAAAACAAAGAATGGAAGGATGGCTTTCGTCCCTCCCCATGAAGCAGAGGAACTGCTTAATTCTTCGGACCTTGGAGGCACAGTTGTCCTTCAGTTTTTTGTTTGGAGTTGGACCCTGAAAGTTGTGCTGAAACTCCTGTAGAAATGCACCTGAACAGAAGAATAGAACATTTAAGATTCACATAGTTCTACATGACAGAGATTAGTATTGAAATTAATTTTCAAAACAAAATAGTTGAAGACTGACAATAAGTTATGCATTTCACAATTTAGCCTTAGAAGACTTAACAGGTTTGCGTGGCATATTATTGTGTCTGACTCCACTTGGCAGTGATCTCAGTTAGAACTCAGGGCAGAGTGGGGCAGGCAAGACAAAACAGGGACAGACATTGAATGTATTATACTGACCATTATGGTTAATATGATTTGTTGCGGGGCTCCGGCTCCTAGCCCTAGTCGACGAGCCGAGAATACGCTCTTGTGCGTCAACGCAAATTCGTCTGCCAATACAAACGCTTCCGAAAGTGAGTGCACAGCGATTAGCGTTTAGGTAAACAACTATGCGTTCAGGTAAGCAATTCTTAAACTCCTCCAACAAGAGTAACTCCCGAAGAGAATTAAAATCAGTCACCTTACAAGCAGTGAGCCATTTGTCAAACAGATTTCCCTTGTCTCTAGCAAACTCCACGTAAGTCTGGGTAAATGACTTTTTATGGGACCTAAATCTTTGTCGATATGCTACAGGAACAAGCTCGTAGGCACGAAGAACAGTTGCTTTGACTACGTCATAATTCAAACTGTCTTGAAGAGGTAGCGCTGACAAAACCTCTTGGGCTTTTCCTGTCAATTTACACTGGAGCAGTAAGCACCATACCCCTTCAGGCCATTTCAATGCCACCGCTATACGCTCAAACACACTAAAATAAGAGTCAACCTCTGACTCTCTGAGCACTGGTACCAAGGCGATCTGTCTGCTAATATCAAAAGTAGTAGAAGACCCCGCTGGTGAGGATGGCTCACTAGCAGGCACAGCACGAGCAGAGGCTAACCTCGCTGTCTCTGCTTCCAGTTCCATCTTACGCAACTCTTGGTCAAGTTCCAGCTTACGCAGCCCCAGTTCTTGATCAAGTCTACGTGTCTCCTGCTCTAGTCTATGTGTCTCCTGCTCTGCCTCGAGTCTGCGCGACTCCTGTTCGGCCTCAAGTTGACACAACTCCTGTTCTTGCCTACGCGTCTCCTGTTCGGCCTAGAGTCTGCGCGACTCCTGTTCTGCCTCGAGTTTACTCGACTCCCATTCTACCTCGAGTTTACACATCTCCAACTGAAGAGTCTCTCGCCTGATCTGTGCCCTCTCTTCCGCCTCCACCTGGAGCCGTGTCGAACGGACATCCCTTCTGGCGTCACTGTCTCACAGCGGGGAGAGTGGGTCAAAACGGGGTAGCGTGGCTGGAGCCTTGGCCTCGCCCTTGTCCTCAGACATGGACGGGCTTACAGGAGCAGCAGCCACATCCCGAACAGGAGCAGCAGGCTCAGGCAGCGGCAACACAAGCACCTGCTCCTCCAACAAAACATCTAACACCAGTTTTCTGACCACATCCGTTTCCTGCACAGCCTCCCGCAGCCTCTGAATTGGGCCTTGGCAGTGACAAGATTCGTTCTCACAGCCCATGTTGTCAGATTCTTCCTCATCCAAAAAAGCAGGTGGGGACTCCGGCAAGATCTCCCCCTCAACTTCCCTTGCCGCTTCCATCAGGTCCAGCGTTGTCACCATTGGAATGGAAGAGTTGGAGGCTCTCAGGGATGCTAGCCGCTCTATTGTCATCTTTTTTTTCAGCCCATCTACAGCCCTTCTCTTCTGTGACTTGGTCATGTCAATGTGCTGATCAATGTGCCAGTCCAGCCTGCTTACCTGCATGCCATACCCCTCAAACGGACATGGCTCCTGCCTCAGGTTAATCCGGCTGGACACCCAATGGCACAATGTCTCTCTCCTCTTTATTAACCACTCCATGGTATGTCCTTAGGTGCTGACTAATGTAGCATACTGCCTTCGGGCATAAAGGACACAGGTGAATTGTAGAACGTGCGGCAGAGCGTCTACCAGGCATCTCTCAAAAAGTACGTCAATTGAAAGGTGTAAAACAGCTATATCCTTCGTGAGTAGATATCCTCTGAAACAGCAATATGGAGTGGAGTTGTAGAATAGTAAGGCTCTGATACTGTGGGACCTCCTTTAAATCCCTCCTGAACTGTGTCCCCATCTAGTAAATTGCATTGAAACAGTTTTGTAGAAAAAAAAGGGTTGTTCTTTCAGTGTCCTGATCTAATGAATACTATTTTCCCTGTGTCCTGAGCTAATTAATCCTATTTTCCCTGTGTCCCGAACTAATAAATTGCATTTTACACCTGTATTCTGATATATATGAATGGGTTCCTACCCATAACAAATGTACAATAGAGAAATGACTTAAACTCTTTATTTTAAGTTTTATTATACTGCCACTGGCAATATAATACACCGCCGCCGGCTATGTAATACACTGCAACCGTACACCATCCAATTGCAATGTAAATGAATGAGTAGGAAATACCGCCCATTTTACTATGTCAGAAAGACTTAAAATGTTTAATTTCTAAGCCTATTGAAAGGGCCTCTTGATGTTAGCTTGAAGGATCCAACTCCCATGTCTCCAAGAGGTCTACTTCTTTTGTACACTTGGGCAGTATTTCCTACCCATTCAAATACATTGCTAATGTACATGAGTCTTTCTTGTCAGACTTGTGCAATTTGTAATGTAAATGAATGTGTAGGAAATACTGCCCAATTGTACAATGTAGAGAAGTTTTAGAATGCATTATTTTAAGGACGATTGAAGGGGTCTCTTGTTGTATGCTTGGAGAATCAAACTCCCATGTCTCTAAGAGGTCTACGTCCATTGTACAACTGGGCAGTATATCGTAATCATTTATATACATTGCTAATGTGTATGAGTCTTTCTTGCCAGACTTGTGCAATTTGTATTGTAAATGAATGGGTAGGAAATACTGCCCAAGTTTACAAAAGAGGTAGATCTCTTGGAGACACGGGAGTTCGATCCTTCAAGCTAAAATCAAGAGGCCCTTTCAATAGGCTTAGAAATTAAGGATTTTAAGTCTTTCTGACATAGTACAAATGGGCGGTATTTCCTACCCATTCATATACATTGCTAATGTGCATGAGTTTTTCTTGCCCGGAATGTGCAATTTGTAATGTAAATGAATGGGTAGGAAATACTGCTCGATTGTACAATGTAGAAAAGTCTTAGAATGCTTATTTTTAAAGTGTATTGAAAGTGCCTCTTGATGTATGCTTGAAAATTCTAACTCCCATGTCTCTAAGAGGTATACTTCTTTTGTACAATTGGGCAGTATTTCCCACCCATTCGTCTACATTGCTAATGTACATGAGTCATCGTACCAGACTTGTGCCATTTGCAATGTGAATGAATGGGTAGGAAATACTGCCCAATTGTACAACATGAGAAAGGCTTCAAATGCATACTTTTAAAGTCTATTGAAGGTGCCTCTTGATGTATGCTTGAGAAACCCAACTCCCATGTCTCTAAGAGACTACCAGACTTGTTCCATTTGCAATGTAAATGAATGGGTAGGAAATACGGCCCGATTGTACAATGTAGGAAAGGCTTAAAATGCTTACTTCTAAAGCCTATTGTAAAGGCCTCTTGATGTATGTTTGAAAAATCCAACTCCCATGTCTCTAACAGTTCTACATCTGTTGTACAATTCGGCAGTATTTCCTTCCCATTCGCGTACATTGCTAATGTACTTGAGTCATCACACTTGTGCCATATGCAATGTATTTGAATGGGGTAAATTAAACGTGTAATGGACACAACGTTACCCAGAATGTGGTCACTGTTCACCCGCAAGTCCATGTACAATTTGTGGTTATTTCGACCCTGTTCAATTTCATTGGGAATGTACATCTTTCCGCTTTGCACATGGAAGCAATAGTAAACTTATCCTGTTTTGCTGGCAATCTAGGGTGGCTCCTGAACATCCTCAAGTTTGAATCAGACACTTTGAAGTACTTAAATTTTTCACACCAAAAACGTTTCAGCCTATCCATGGACATCTCAAATAGCAAAAAATTAACAATGTGTTTTTTTTACATTTCCTTGTGTACAAGGTCCTGTCACATGGTGGGGGGTGTTTTGGACACAGTTCCTTTCTGTACATATGCAATGTATTTGAATGGGGAAAATTAAAAACGTAATGGACACAACATTACCCAGAATATTGTTACTCTTCTTCCCCCAAGTCCATGTACAATTTGTGGTTATTTCAACATTATTCGAATACATTGAGAATGTACATCTTCCCCTTTGCACATGGAAGCAATAGTAAACTTATCCTGTTGTGCAGACAATCTAGGGAGGCCCCCGAAATCCCCCAAGTTTGAATTAGACACTTTGAAGGACTTTAATTTTTCACATCAAAAATGTGTCAGTCTATCCATGGACATCTCAAAAGGCAGAAAAATGAACAATGTTTTTTTTAACATTTCCTTGTGTACAAGGTCCTGTCACATGTGGGGGGTGTGAAATGACCAGAGCCACCTCCATATAGGGCATTTTGGAAACAGTTCCTTTCTGTACATTTAGGCAGTATTTCCAACCCATTCATATACATTGCAGTTGGATGGTGTACGTTTATTACATAGTTTATTACATTGCCGTTGGCGGTGTATTACATTGCCGGTGGTAGTGTATTACACAGTCAGTGGCAATGATAAACGCTTCAACTGTATACAGTCCAATTGCAATGAATATCAACGGGTAGAAATTACTGTCCAATTCTAGAAGGAAAAGAGGTCTTAATATGCTTAATTTTAGGGCCTATTCAATGGGCCTCTTGTCATATGCTTGGATAATATAGCTCCCACGTCTCTAAGAGGTTTACTTCCTTTGTACAATTGGGAGAATTTCCAACCCTTTCATTTACATTGCAATTGGATGGTGTATGTTTGCAGTTTATTACATTGCCAGTGGCGGTGAAATACACTGCCAGTGTCAGTGTATTGCACTGTCAGTGGCAATGATAAACGCTTCAACTGTACAGAGTTCAATTGCAATGTATATCAATGTCTAGGAATTACTGCCAATTCTAGGAGGTAAAGAAAGTCTTAATATGCTTAATTGTAATGCCTATTGAAAGGGGCCTCTTGTTATATGCTTGGATAATATAGCTCCCACGTCTCTAAGAGTTCTACTTCCTTTGTACAATTGGGAGAATTTCCAACCCATTCATTTACATTGCAATTGGATGGTGTATGTTACGAACCGTGTGGTTCTAGCAGTCTAGGGTGGATGGTACAGAGACCCGTAATATAAAACTCATGCACAGTGGTGTAGTGTACAGGAACAGTGAGAACAAACGACACAGACAACCAAAGCTACCGTCAAACATAAAACGTTTATTATAAACACACGGTAAAGTGGGTAGGGAAAAGGGGCTGAGCTGGACCCAAGAAATGAAATAAAATAGTCAAAACACCCCTAAACTGAACTTGCCTGCCTCAAGAACCGCTTAGCTAACTACTAACCAATACAAAAATACAGTGTGTGGTCCGCTCAGTTTTAACTAGTATTTTTAGACAAAGTTTTCCTATGGGTTGTGTATGCCCAAGGGTGACTTGCTAAAAAAATATTTTTCCAGGGACACAGGGACAAACAAAAACACACAGGTTGAACAAGGACTAAACAGCACACAGCAAACAATTGACTAGACAACACCAAACAAAACACCACAGCAATACATACTCACATGAAACAGGACAATGTGAGATGTATGTGCTAAACTAAGTGATGTATGTATGAACAAAGTGTCTGTCTATCAAAAAAGATATGTATCTCAAGAGTGTCTATGTCCATGTGGGGTAAATCAAAAGAGTCTCTCTGGGAGAACCAACTGACTGGGTTTTTAAACCAGGGATGTGTGATGCGATTGGGTAATGGAAAAAGGAACAGGTGGTGCAATTAGGA
>JACXGI010015762.1:0-16949 GCA_016801175.1 Esox masquinongy | reverse complement strand
GGATGCACGGGGGATATGATCACTAGTATAGCCAGGAGGAGAGGCCTCATTTAGGGCAGTGAATTCATCAGGCTTTAGCCACGTTTCACACAAGCCAATAACATCTAGTTTATGATCAGAGATTAATTCATTTACTGCAACTGCCTTTGGAGCAAGGGATCTAACATTTAGGAGTCCCATTTTGAGATGCGAGGTGATAGTCATTTTAATTTGTGACCGAGGTAGAGGCTTTATCTTAATAAGGTTGCTATTATTAGCACGACCTTGTTTAACTTTTCTCAGCCTGGAACGAGTCTCAGTGGCAATAGGTAAAACTGTACTGACTACTCTGGCTATGCTATCGACAGACTCCACTATGCTAGCAGGCTGGCTAACAGCCTGCGGCCTGACCTGCACCCTATTTCATGGTGAGGCTATAGAAGTGAGATTCCTGTCAATGTTCCTAGATAAAAGAAGAGCACCACTCCAGCTAGGATGGAGTCCGTCGCTCTTCAGCAGATCAGGCCTGGCCCTATTCCTGGGAGAGTCCCAAAAAGAGAGCCAGTTATCTACAAACTCTACCTCCTGCGACGGGCAGAACTCCGTTTTCAGCCAGCGATTGAGTTGCGCAAGTCTGCTGTAGAGCTCGTCACTACCCCTAGCTGGGAGGGGGCCAGAGACAATTACTCGATGCCAACACATCTTTCTAGCTAGTTTACACGCTGATGCTATGTCCTTCGCTAGCACCAACCCCAGATTTGTGGCTACGTCGGTGGCTCTGCCCCCCGGTAAACAGTGTACGTTCGCCGGCTGATTCTTTAGTTTAATATTGCGCTTTGACATTATAGCGACTTGACTCAAGTCCGTCATTTGATTGGACTCAAATCCATTAGAGCAAAATACGCTTAAGGTGTTAAATAAATAAAAGAGCGGAGATGACACACTGTTTTCCGATTATGGCGCAAAACTGGACCGTCTCGGCAGACTATATGTTTCAATGGCCAATCAAATTAATGGACGTAGGAGGGCGTAGTGATGGAATATGAAATAACCCAATCTGGTGAAGAAAACCAGGAGTGAGGGCGTGATGATTTTCAATGACCAGTGAAATTAAGAGGATTGGAGTTCACTGCAACCCCGCTTCTTTTTTAAACTCACGAGAACGTTTTACTTCGCAATTGTGTTTTACTGGTGGTTGTAATAAAGGTGTAACATTTCAGTAAAGCGTTCAGAATGCATTTCAGCAATTTCTATTCAACTCGCCAAGTCATGGAAATGGCTACTGAAAACGCGACAACAGTTCAAGGCAGTCCAAGTAATGTTGTTACTACAAATCAAGGTAAGAGTCGACTAAGAGCTTACCGTCTGTAGCTAGCAGTACGTGCGGTAACGAGTTGTTTTGTGTTTCAGCTATCTAGCTTGCTGGGTACCGTTGTTACATACAGAAAGCAATATTAAGCGCATTGTAACTAGATAACTAACCCTAGTAAAACATAAATGGAAATATTTATACACATACATACCTAGCAAATTAACCAGACTATTGACTGTATTTCTAACAGCTTGCTCGACGGAAGGCCTGGGGCCTGGTCTTCTCGAGCAAGACGAAATATATTATCTGTAAGTTGAACATTTAATTACAGTACCTATGTTAGATTTGTGCGGTTTGTAATTTTATTAGAATTTTTATCATTTGCTAATTGCCAGGATTTACCCTATTTTCATAGCGTGCGGTTGGGGACCTACACAATACTGCTGGCGAGGATGAAAAGTATAGGCCGCATGAAAGGATAATGTGAATTTATATTACTTTAAAAAATACATGTTAAAATAGTGAAAAGAAATAAATCAATAAGTGTTTGGTGGCCGTGTGAAATAGAACATTTATCATGCAAATGTCTTAAACAAGATTAGTCTTAGGTTGTCTGGATTGTGGGCTTTGGGGAGGAATAATTTGGTGGGAATAACACTACAATAAACACTGTACCTAGTTATATGAATTGGTTAACACCTTATTATTGAGTTTAACTTGATTAATAACTTGTTAATTACCATTTATCTATAGACATATTTATTTGTTAAGCCTAGAAGAGGCATGGCAAAAAGATTCTCACATTTATTGCTTTACTGCATTGGTTGAATATGTACATCATCTGCGATAGATGGCTCCAATACTGTACTGAAAAAGGAATGTTTTGTCTTTCATATCTCCAGTTGAATAGTCGACACAAGACTGGTGTGCTGGGATTAGTGGTAAATCAGATTAGTCTAAAATGTATTGATGAAGAATGGAGCGGGACTGACTTTGAAGGTAAGAAATAGCCTGACTGCAAACTCTAACACTGAATTAAGGATTATAAAGCATATTATAATTGCTAAAACACCACACATAACTTCTCAGTTGCTGCTGCAAGCCGATACTGGACACAAAGGGAGAAACATTGTTCATGGCCCACCTGGACAAAGCAATGAAGAGGGACATCAAACAGCAGACATGGCGCCTCAAGTGACAGGTTTGTTTATAAATGTGTACAAAGAAAAAAAATGTTCTGAGTGTTTTATATTTGATTGGAAGTGATGACTAATTTATCTTACAAAATAAATAAAATAAGGCCACATTTAAAATGGGTGTATATCCATTTTTATATGAAGGTAAAACAGCAACAAAAGTTTTTTATTTGTAAAAACATTTTGCACACTTGTAAAAATGATCTCCAAACTAGTAATTACTTTTGTAGTTGTATAAAAAAATTGCATACATGTAACCAACTTGATATAGGAATCCTTAATAACACTTGCCAACGTAAAATACGGACACTCAGAGTTTTGTTACTAAAATTTTGCTAGAATTGTGACAAAATGATTTGTATTTGTAAATCACAGTCTGCAGTAGTATGTTTTACATCGTTTACAATCGGCACGGCATAGCTTTTTCTCACCAATGAACTGAGTACACGGTGAGTCCGTCACGTTTTCATGTTTTAACCAATCTGAGTAGATTCTGGAATACAAGTGTTTTAACTCATAGTGATGTATTGCAGAGGAGGAAAAACAGGTTTCAGCATGGTCAGCTTCTCCTACCCACTCGTACCTCAGTTGTTGACACTATACCAAACCTTTTATCCAGTTAGTTCAACGCGACATTGCATTTGAAAAGTACGAAAAACTGTTTTGATTGAAAAAAAATATAAACGTTATAGGAATAATAACATGCTAAATTACTATGTTGGGAATTAGCTAGGAATTGACATTTTGCATATGATTTTTCATGCTGAAACTGTACCCTGTTCTTTATTCCTATAAAGCAAAAAAACAGTGATGACAGCCCTAGCAGATAAAACAAATGTGTAGAGCAAAGTGAATTTCTATTATTCTCGTGGTAAATACATATCAAAGGCAAAACTTCAAGTAGCCATGTAAATTCCTTGCTAGTTGCTAGATTTACATTTTAGTAATTTAGCTAGTAAACTTCAGTAAAACTTTGTGCATTGATCTAGCTAGGTGGAAAAATAATCTAGAAGGTTTGTTATCCCATCAAAAACTGAGGTACGAGAATCCGACCGTGCTTAGCCATGTTTTTCTTCATCTGCATCACTATGAGTTGAAACCGGTTGAAACTCTGGCACTGAGTGTTCCAGAATCTACTCAGATTGGTTAAAAGGTGAAAATGTTAAGTTCACGGTGCATTTAGTTCATTGGAAGAAAATGGTATGGCCTGCCAATCAGAGTCCTCATGGGTATATCCGCTTGCAAACACTATGAAACGTAATACCGCAGACTGTAATTTACAAATAAAAATAATTTCATCATAGTTCTAGCAAGATTTTAGTGACAAAACTCAGTGTTTTACGTGTCCGTGTTTTAAGTTGGCAAGTGTTATTAATGATTCCTATATCAAGTTGGTTACATGTATGCAATTTTTTTATACAACTACAAAAGTAATTACTAGTTTGGAGATCATTTTTACAACTGTGCAAAATATTTTACAAATAAAAACTTATGTCGCTGTTTTACCTTCATAATTTTAGTATGTATTTGAATTTATCCTAACACCTTTAGCTTCCTTAAATGTGAAGCGTATGACTTGCTATAATGTTTGGACCGCTTTAGATTTTTACAGTTTGACATTGTACCATTTTGACATGTCAATTTATTGTCTGCTGTACTTTCACAGGCTTTGGCTAGTTGGCTGAAAGAACTCTTGGCTGAAGAGAAGTTGCAGTTTGCCGTGGCAACTGAGGACATGATGTCTGATATGGAGACTGACCCTGGTGGATTTTTGGTTTCCTCTCCTAGCTGGCACTCTGCTGAGTTTGAGTACCTGATCAAATCAGCTGATGAATGAAGGAGAGCCAACCGCTCTTATGGGGAGGAGATGCATTGCCAAAACAACCACCACAGCCCACCCTGGACACCTGATTGCTCAGAACATTTAAATCGAAGAGAAGCTGTGGTTTACCGAGCAACTGAGGACATGATGTCTGGTGTGGATACTGGATTTTTGGTTTCCTGATCAAATTAGCTGACTAGCGATGGTCACTTGAACTGGACTGATTTACACACACACACACACACACACACACACTCAAGTCTCAGTTGCTGCTACCAGACACTCTACTGTATATAGTTTTTAGTATCTTTATTAGGGTGTAGTTATTTTGTTGTTCATTACTTAATGTTTTGCTACTTGTTTTTAGCCTTTCTATTGGTGCATTGCTGTGAGGTTAGTATTGCGTAAATCTTTAATTACATTGCTGTTTTTAGTAATGTGTCCCAGTATTTATTTCATTTGAATTAATATACGTAACATATTTTCTTGTAACCCTTTTAAATTGTATACTTTAAAGAACGTTCTGTTGCTGCATTGCTGTGAGGGTATATACAAGCATTTTCTTATCGAACTTGTTTACTCTACTTTGACAATTGTACATCTGTTTATTTGTGCACATTCATTGTGAAATACTGTATTTTCTGCACTTAAAAAATAAAAGCATTTTACTGGTATACGCTGTGGCTGAATAAACATGGGGGGGTAGGACAAAGAATGGGGGGGGGGTTACGGGGTAAAAGTCGCAAAATATCCTAATGTCTTTACTGGTGGACACTCGTTAAAAGTCAAGGTCTGGAATCATTGCCAGTCACAATCTGTCCTCCATTGATATGTTAATAGCTCACAGCGGGGGGGGTGGGGGGGGTTTAACAATGGTGAGGTCTGTGTGTCGCGATATGTCCTAATGCCCAGTGGTGGGGTTTCCTTAAAAGTAGAGAAGAGTAGAAGAATGTCCCATGCTGGAGCTGTTGCCAGTCAGGATTCTAACTGTTCTTGACTGTTGATAGTTCCTTTGCGGTTACTCTTCGTGAAAAGTCACGGCATAAACCGGCTTTGGAGTGTTGAGTAATTAAAGACTGTAGTTCTCACGACTGGCCTGGAATTGGCAACATTCTTAAGAGGTGTCAAGATAACTAGGACTATGAAACAGGGGTATTTGGTGCAGTGAAAGGTATGTTGAATACTACACAACACAGGCCGGTAATGGTTTACCGGGGTATCATGGTAGCGCTGCAATGTATGGGGCTGGTCTAGGGGCCTTTTCCGAGGGCTTTTCCGGATGGCAATATCTTTGTTGAAGTGTGGTTTCTCAATAGCAAAACCACATTTGAAAAATGAGTAAAAGTAAAAGAGTAAAAAACGCAAGAATGAGACAAAAACAAGAGCCACAGTTAAAAGAAAACATACAGCTCGGAGGACACTCAAAGGGAACACCGCAAGGTTGATTAAGAACATATTTTAGGAAGATGGCACTCCTACACCGTATGTCTGGTGAATGTATGAAAACAGAGTTGGATTTATTCACAGTTCCTTTCACACAGACATCTATTGAGAAAAATTCATACATTGAAATACCGATCCTATCAGCAATATCAGAAGCAGCCCCTCTGGAGTTCTTTATTGCAGGAAATGGCGAAGACTACGTTGACCTAAACAATACTTTGTTGTACCTACATGTAAAAGTCACTAAACCGGACAGAACTAATATTGATGCCGGAGCACGTGTTGGGGTTATCAACTACCCGATAGCCACCCTATTTTCACAAATGGATGTCTCCTTGGGTCATCGTTTATTTAGCCAGAGTAGCAACACATACCCCTACAGAGCTGTTATAGAGAGCATTCTGAATTATGGATGTGATACATTAAAGACACTGGTTTCAGCTGGTTTGTTTTACAAGGAAGTCGCAGGTCACATGGATGTTACGGACCCTGCAGACGAGAATGATGGACTCACGAAAAGGGCTGCGTATTCAGCGGATAGTACAATATTTGAAATGATTGGCCCTGTTCATAGTGATATGTTCTTTCAAGAGAAACTCATGTTAAATGGCGTTGACATAAAGGATAGGATGGTACGCAGTAAAGACGAGTTCTGTCTTATGGGGGCAGGGGATGTGCATTATCGTTTGCATATATTATCTGCGTCACTCTTTGTCAAGAAAGTGACTGTTTTACCAGCTGTGAAACTTGGACACGCTCAAGCGCTACTCTCAACCACTGCCAAGTACCCAATTGAAAGCGTGTGTATGAAGCCATTTAGTTTACCGGCAGGGGGTCGCGTTTTCTACCAGGAAAACCTATTTTTAGGACCTCTGCCAAAATGTATTGTCATTGGATTGGTGGACAATGGCAGTTTTCACAGGAAGTTACACAAAAAATCAATTTAATTTCAAACATTACAATTTGGAGTTTATGGCTATTTATGTTGACGGTCAGCAATTTCCTAGCAAACCATTCCAACCAAATTACCCAAAGGGGTCAGTAGTGTGTGAATTTTACCAATTGGCCTTAGCTTCAGAAAAACACCTAAAGGACCAAGCCTTGGCTATTGACAGGTCTTGACTTCTTACACGGCTATGCCCTTTATGCATTCAACTGCACGGATGAGGAATGCAGTCAGCACCTATCCTTGATCAAGTCAGGGAATGTTCGACTTGAGATGAGGTTCAGACAACCACTGCCCCACACAATTAATTTGGTTGTTTATTCAATTTTGACTCCATTATCGAAGTGTCAAACCGGCGACAAGTCATGGTTGACTACTATTCGGAAAACGGCGTGGAAATGAATACCGCAGTTGACTAGTGTGGTGAACCAATTTTCATCTAGAACTCATTTCTATGGTGTGCTGGCATGCGACCAACTACCTAGTGGACCAGTCCGAGATGTTGCATCAATGATGATTGTTAATACACACCCGAGCAATCACCCTGGGGAGAACTGGCTGGCTATTTACATCACAGACGATAGCGTTGGAATGTTTTATGACATTTTTGGAAACCCCCCCAGATTTTACATATTTTCTCAAGTCAATCAGTGCATTTCTGCAAAC
This sequence comes from Esox masquinongy, assembly GCA_016801175.1. Lineage (NCBI taxonomy): Eukaryota > Metazoa > Chordata > Actinopteri > Esociformes > Esocidae > Esox > Esox masquinongy. The sequence goes on along the minus strand of JACXGI010015762.1, from coordinate 9,585 downwards.
CTGTGAGAATGTGGAATACAGTTCAAAACAAGTCCAGGACATGATTTCAACCACATGTGGACAACATTGTGTGTTCTTTCTCTATCTAATGACAAGAGGTCTGAGTTATAAAGATGCTATGTCTTTTTATATTGATGATTTCCGAAAAAATTATGTGCTAGTCTCAAAGTTTGTATCTAAGATGTACCAGAGTAAGCGTGATAAGCAAATGTTTAATTGCATACAACATGCTCAATCTTGTGAATCGTTTAATTTGTGACATGGTCGTTGAAGAAATAGAAAAGTAAATCATGTGTATGTCTGCTTTATTATAAAAAAATAAAACAAATCGCAAAACCACAACAATTATTCAAGGCAAAACATACACTTTGACAGTGAATCACAAATGATTTTAAAAAAGCATAAAATAAAAACACATTAAAATGGAAGCCATTTTGTGGGATCTGTGGTAGGGGATACAAAGAAAGCTTTGATTGGTTGATAACCAGTTGCGGGGGGAGTGGTACTGGAAGTAGGTGCCGGGGGTGTGGCTAAATGATCCATTGTGTTGCCAGACGTTTGTTTATACAAATTGATTTTACGCCTTACAAGCTCATTTGGAATAATTGTAAAAGGCATGTTGACATGCCATGGCCTCTAAAAGCTCCCCCCACCCCAATGGCCTTCTAGCGTCGGCAATTTTATTGGTTGCTGTCACACTTTTAACCAACAGGCGCGAACCCTTGATTATCTCTCCTTTGAAAATTAATTCACCATTTGAAGTCCATGAGGTCAAATCTTTATACCTGTGCGTTCTATTAAGAATATATTCAACATTCTTCCTACTCACAGGCACATTATCCAAAATTTCATCAACAAGGTTAACATTTCGGGCAACAGTTTGCTTAGTCTCAGTCATGTTTACTACATAAGCCCCAGTCTCAAATACACTTAAAGTCAGTGTATTTGTGTCAAGCTCCCCCTGTCTCACAACAGTCAAAAATCTTTGTAAGATGGCATAGTATCTTTTAGCTTTCTCATGTAAATCCATATCAGGCTTCAACATTATATTACGAATCGATGAGTGCAAATCATTTTCAACAGATTGTCTTACATCGGTGCTAGTTGTTTTGGATTCTCACAGTTTTTCTAACTGATGTTGTGGCACCAGAAACATTTTCTGAGCATGATCCATGTTGTTTAACCGTGTCTCGATGCAATTAGACTGGTTAGGAACGGAATTGCAATGCTTAGGTACGGTAGTAGAAAACCTCCAGATTGGTTGATGGTTTTTCTTTTCTTTGCAACTGAAGTGTTCTTTCTAGACATTTATGTAGTGTTTGCTTTTTGTCTCTTTACTTTTCGGAGCTGCGATTCTGTAAAGGTTATATTTCCGTGGCTTAGATTAAGAGCTATTTCACAGAGGGATAGAATGAGGTTGGTGGAAGCTGATTCTAAAATAACTTTTCATTGGCTCGCCAGTGTCTTAAATAGCATCTTCAAAAGTGGTAAATTTCTACGAATGCGTTTAGACATGATCAAACTTTCTTAGGAACGTACACGACAGGCCAATCCCCTGAAAACAATCCCGTTCTCAGATGGTACTCTTCTGGTGTTGTAGCTTTAAAGTCAATAAGTAAATAACCAAAAGGTGGATGTGTTGCATCTTTAAAACTCTCCATGAAGAACTGAGAAAGACCGGGGTATATCTGTCTGCCTAAAAGGATAATCTGCTGATTGTCACTGGGTTTTTTAAACAAGATGAGGTAGTTTGTGTTCAAGTTAATAGTTCTACTAGATTTGCCTTTAACGAACATGTTTTGGACAAGGTAAATTGCACTCAGGTTACGGTGGTGTGAATATTGTGTGACAACTCTCTCCATCTCCAAACTCTCTGATACACTTTTCATTAAATCGTCAATAATTAAAAGTTTGTTTTTCTGAATCGGTAATAGATTGTCATCACACAGCGATGTTGGTACACCTTCTATAAAAGTAATCTCCCTCACCTTCAACATTTCGTCATACAGTGGTTGCCAACATGAACAAACCCAGATGATATTCTGAATTTCTTTGTAGAAAACAACGTCAGCATTATCCAACAACATCTTCACAAAATATGTTTTACCCGAGTTACTGGGGCCACTAATGACACAGCTGAATGGGTGTTGAAGTCGTGGGTCAAAACCGCTATCCAGGGACGTCGACAGGAGTGACAGGGCCCGGGACAAAATTTAACCCAAACCACAGGCAAAAAATTATATTACTGTCCAAAAAACAGGTCATAAACGTTTTATTGTTTAATGTTTTAATTCATAACTAGGCCACATTCAAATCCCTTTGTTTTCAACACAGGTAATTAATTATGTCACATATTTTCAATTCATAACTTACTCAGTCCCAATCAGCCATTACTTAACTGCTACACATATTTAGACGTTCTCTTTTAGATTTGTCCTTCCATTTCTGTGCTCCTAGTTTTGGTTGCATGGTGGCATTGTTTCAGCCAGATGGCTACAGTACTGTAGTTTGTTACGCATGCAGGTACCCTGTATGTACGTTTGTGTTTTTCCCCTCCTGCTGTTTCCCCAGGTATCCCTTATGTTCCTGATTGTGCTCGTTGGTGTTTCCCACCTGGCAGTCATGAGTGCATCGCCTGACTGCTGAGGTGGACCAATCAGTGGACACCCATCCTAATTGCACCACCTGTTCCTTTTTCCATTACCCAATCGCATCACACATCCCTGGTTTAAAAACCCAGTCAGTTGGTTCTCCCAGAGAGACTCTTTTGATTTACCCCACATGGACATAGACACTCTTGAGATACATACCTTTTTGATAGACAGACACTTTGTTCATACATCACTTAGTTTAGCACATACATCTCACTTTGTCCTGTTTCGTGTGAGTATGTATTGCTGTGGTGTTTTGTTTGGTGTTGTCTAGTCAATTGTTTGCTGTGTGCTCTTTAGAACTTTGTCTAAAAACACTAGTTAGAACTGAGCGGACCACCCACTGTATTTTTGTATTGGTTAGTAGTTAGCTAAGCAGTTCTTGAGGCAGGCAAGTTCAGTTTAGGGGTGTTTGACCATTATTATTTCATTTCTTGGGTCCAGCTCAGCCCCTTTTCCCTACCCCCTTTACCGTGTGTTTATAATAAACTACACCACTGCACACTCCACCACTTTGCATGAGTTTTATGTTACGGCTCTCTGTACCATCCACCCTAGACTGCTAGAGCCACAGGGTTCGTAACATAGTTAGAAAAATGTATTGGTTAAATTTAAACATTTTTTAAGCTGCACTATGTAGGATTTGTTTCAGCAAAAAAAACTATTACAGCATTTTGCAATTACTCACCCGTCAGAAAGCGGTTCTGCACCAATGCCCGATAGAGAATCACGTTCCGAATAAAAATATTAAAAATGGAATTACCTGTACCGTAAAAGTTCGACAACGTTCTTCTTAGCCTTGCTAACGTTAGCTTAGGGTTCCTGGTAGCTAGCTACAGAGAGTTGGTCTAAATCTTCTTTCGCTTTGCCGTTTTCGTAGTGTATGCTGTAGAAGACAAGGGAGGAACTGACTGTCGTCCTGGTCTCTAGCTGCCATTATAGTTTCTTACAGTAAGCAAACTTCGCTCCTTACGGCATACTTATGCTATATGTAATATCTTCCAAGTAAGGGTTCACAAAATAAGCCAAGGAGGAAAGCCTGCCTCGCAGAAGGCGATTGGCTGGAACGGGATTGCCTGGGAAGTAGCGGCGTGCTCCAGAAATGATAGAATGACATTCCACTGGCACTGTTTTACTGAATAAATCCTACCTAGTGCAGCTTTAACAAAGTTATGTTGGCTGTTGGTGTTAGGGTATTACTCTGATTGGCTGTTGGTAGAACAAACCATTTTTACAGAAAAAGGTTTAATCATAATGCTGTATAAAAAAAGCAGCAAAGAGTAAAAAACATGAATCTCGTCATCAATGCAGTTCTTCTGTTTAGTAACTATTAACCTTCTCGATAGTACTGAATACTAACATTGACTGACAAATTAATAATTATATTTAAACCAAACAAATGGGCCCCCAATCCCCGTGGCATGTGACAAAGATCACTGAATCAGTGTCTGTGCAGAGTACACGTCAATCCAACTTCTCCAAGAGTGAATACAACTCAAGTTTAGCATAAACTGTTGTGAACGCGGCAATAAAAATGTTGCCGTTACGTGGTTTGATTGGTGTCTGTTTTGTGTAATGCCACTGTACTATCGCAACTGTGTCTGAGATGAAAGAGAAATAACCAACTTCTATTTCACTGGAAAAAAGGTAGTGGCTAAACTCCTATGGATCTGTAATTAACATTGTGTTCCTAAGTTTAGACCACTCACGCATCTTATCCCAAAGACTATTCATTGTGAATTTAGCCAAGGATCGCCAAGCACTGTTTACAACAATGTTTTCCTTGTCAAGCTGCACACCCTCCTTTTCATGATATTCAAAGATATACTGTTCTTTAGCATCATCGTCAACCACTGATAGTGGGAACCCGCTAGCTTCCTGCTTGTGCTTCAGGAATGTTCTCATGTAATCTGCAAAAATATTATCTGATGTCCTGGTGAAATCCCAGACTTCGAATATTTTCACCATGCGATAACCTTTCTCAACAGCCTTAACCAGCTCAATAGAAACCCAGGTACTAGTTAAAGCTCTTTCTGAATCAGTATGTGAACAATCAGTTACCTGGTTTTCAGACTCATAATCTACACCAGGGAAAGGACAGCTTACCGCCGACCCTGTGCGGTAAAACAGGGTGATAAAGGCCTTTCGGCGGACACACCGTAGCCCTAACAATACCAAAGTAGGTGTCTAGCGGTTTGAAATCACAAAAGATTATGTTTGGATGCCCAATCGGTCACCGGGTTGATGCTTGTTGAACAATGACACTTAGGGTGACCGTGCCAGAAACAGTCTAAAAATTCATAGACTGTGCACACACCATCGCGTTCAGCGTATCCATCAACATAGTAGGCACTGATTTTCATTTCACCCCGGTTCAGGGCGTGCTGTATACATTCTCATCAGAGGCCACATATTCAAGCCATTGGATTGAGCTGTTTGAGAATGTCTTCTGACAACGTTTGTAATTGTCTGAGGGGACCAATGCAATTGTGTCCTTGGTGAGGAATCTGTTGCAAAAGACTTTCATGCAAGCCGAAGCATTCATAATTGACCGGAATGGGTCAACACCACCACATTCCAGGAACTCGAGGACACTATCTGTGGAAACCGTTTCATACCATTGCAAAAACTCAGCTTTTGCTTTAGTCATCATGGTATTCACACCGTAGTATTGTGGTTCCGGATGGGGGCCAACATAGTTCTCATTCTCCTTGATGTTAAGGAAAGTAGCCTTTTTTCAAATCTTTAAAACTCATAGCACATGGCAAAGCCGCCAGCTTCATCGGTAGGAAGCAATGACTATCAATGTATCTCTGATTGAATGTGCTGTCTGTAAAAATCATGAGCTTGCTACCATTAGCAATAAGTGTCGTGCCAGTACCATTGTTAGCAAGGTATGCATCAAGATGTAACCATCGAAACCTTTTGAGTTGTGTGCTATAAATGTGTAGTCAGTATATTTCGGTTGCCTAAACTTTTGGAAAAAAGCAGCAACACAACCATCTCCGGCCGAACACCACGTTTCGTTATCAAAGCTTATTGCGCAAATCATAAAATATGTGGCGGTCACTGTGGTCCTCGGGTTTAGAGGGTTTTATGAAACACTGATGATTAATTTCAACAGTCAGATCCACGTTACAATTGGGACACATGATAGCCGTGCACTTGTGCGCTTTATAGTTGGTAATACTAACGTTGTAATGACAGCCACAATCGACACAGTATTTCTTCTGGTCACACCTGCTAACCCAACGACCCACACCTTTGTGGAGCTTCAAGCCCTTATGCTGTCTATAACAAAAGTCAGAATAACATAGCCGCTTACAGTCCGGGCACTGCTTTGTGTTATGGGGTTGGATATGACAATCTTCATGAAGACAGACATAGCTGTAAACATAGCTGTAGTAGCTATGTTTACAGCCATGATCACCACGGTTGTTAAAACCTGTATAACACCACTCACAAACATATGACACACCCAGAAAACCCTTCAGATTCATGATACCATAGAAATGGTTATCGTGTAAGTACATAAAGACGGTTCTAGGGTGGGTGTCCTCGCTGTTTTGAAACTTGGTAAAGTGGCCTTCCCGTGTTTGATGAAAGACAACAATTTTACACCCTGTCAATTTCTTCAAACCGCACAATATCTGTGAATGTCACACAATCATCGAAGGTTAATCCAACTCCCAAATGTAGCTTGCGACCACTAACCAGGGCCTCAGCATATGTGTATTGTGGGTTCAACATACCCATCAAACAAACGGAAAAACATGCAGAATCATTATTCACAACCACATATAAATGCCTTATTTTTTTTATTGACAATCTGATCTATGAATATTGTTTGAGCTTTACCCCGTGGGGCACCACCCTCGCGGTTGTTGACAATTTGTACCACCAGCTCTAGTGATTCATCATAACTGCAGCATTACTCTGCATAACACTTTGAAGTAAATTACCGAACGTGCGTTCATTATATTCATCTGTTCTCATGGTCACGTACGGGGGATATCAGAGATTCACCAATCAACTCAATCTGCAGACGATCACCAGGCCCGTGTACAAAGTCTGAAGCTCTAACAAAGTATCCAAGTCTTCCATAATGAGTGCATAGAATGTGCCAAAATCACCAACTTCACCAGTATTTTGGTAATTTATCAACTGTCAGAATTCAACGTTGTCAGACTCATTACGTTGTATGACTCGAACATCGCCATCGTTGCAATAAGTTTGCATCAGAGGGCTCGGAGGAGAGTCAACTAGATAATGTGAAAAATGGGGGCTACTAATCTCGGTTAACAAACCTTGCATCTGTGGATTAATGTCTGTATCGCTGTGTAACAAAGTATTGGCCGGTTCATTCGCATTTTGGGGTGTGGTTTGTTGATTATGTGTAGAGGTTGATGGTTGTTCTGCGTCTGGTCTGTTGTTAGCACTATCTTTCCATTTCTCTAGCTTAACGTGTAAATAATGATCCACTTACAGGTTAAAATATTATTCTTTACATACATCACAGTTTTGATGAGTTGACTGTAGATGTATTACCTTCAGCTTTCAAGCATTGTGTAATGGGGTAACTGTGTTAAAAACGCTGTGCAGCCACAAGATAGGGGGGTCCATAACTGAAGCCATTATGGTGATGTCTCCATCACCGGGTCCTCATACTGTTGGTTGATATACAGAGTACAAAGATTCAGCTGTATGCATATTGTCGTAATGTTAATAACATTTTAGTACAATGCTAAAAATGTCTGTAAATAATTAGACTTACACAAAAAGTATCTGTTCAGGATGTGTAAGATCACAACCGTGCAGTCCAATCAACACTGCTGATGGTTACTTGGTCTGAAATAAAAACAAACAGGCGTAACAGAAGACCAAGCGTATACAGGTATTTAAAGCTGATTAACAATAATGTAAAAGACTGCTTACCAAGGTTTGAAGGCCCAAAAATGTGTGTTCCAAACACGGCTGGGTTTAGTTCCGCTCTACCTAAACCAGAGATATAAAACAGACAATATGAAAGACAGATAAAAGCGCATGGATTGCTCCATCGTAAAATTGATTTACACATTCTTGAAAAGTTCAAATGTGTCGTTTGTTAGCGTTTATAATTGCAACACAATTCAAATAAAATAACTTGTACTTACTATGTAAACGGCATACTCCGTGGTGTAGAGAACAGCTGTCTTCTGTGGAAGCCGCGGATTTAATATTGTCTTTACAACACAGCTGGGGCGCCTCCAACAGGTTACACCTCTTAACTTTGTCATTGGTTATACGTCATCGTTCTTAACGTTAGAACTATACTGGTTACAATGATTACAATTGTGGATAAACTTAACTAACTAGTTAGTTCAGATAGTTGTTGACGTTTGACAACCAAATATATTGATACTTCCTGTCCGGTAGAAACACTGTTCTCGTTAGTGTCTCGGCTCAGCCGTGACATCATGTCATTTAATTTTATCTATTAACGGCAAACATATAAACACTGCCTATTGCCACCATATCGCCATTAATCTCTTCAAACAACATTTAACAAACATAAGTCCATAATACAGCAATCAAAAATTGGATTTTTACAAGTCATTACAAGAACGCAACACATCTTACCCGGAAGTCACAGCAACCGCACACACTAACACACATACACACGCACAAACAAGTATTCACAAACTCACAAATACTACAGTTTGTTAACATCGTTACCTGTTAAAAAATTCTACCAATGTGTATAAAACAATCTCGCGTTAATGCTCGTACGTTTTAATAAGCCGCGTTTACAGAAGTTTTATTTACCTGAAATAACATATCTTGATCTGTCAACGAATCACTGTTCTTCATACAAATTTAAAATCAACCTTCCAGGTAACTTTGTAACATTTTGCCATATAATGCAACTCAAAAGTTATTGCTGACTTAAAAGCCCCATTTTGATTTCACAAGTCATCATTCCTCAAACATACACATGTACCAAAATCATCATTTTTATTTTTAACAATATTTTAAACCCAACCACGATACAATCAACCTAGTCATAATGTGTGGTCGACCCAGGCGTTGTTTGTTCTTTCAGAATAATAGCATTGCTCATGCGATGTGTGTTTACTGTAGTGCTTTGATGGATTATAAACTTTGTGTGAAACACAGGATTTTTATCAACTTGCAGATACTATAGTTTATACTAATGGTTAATTTAGCGACCGTTACTAGGGGCAGATCTGATCTTAAAGCCCATCTCATGTTAAAATGTTAAAAAAATGGGCAGAAACTCTCCAAAATCGTCAGTCCCGACCCCTTCTTTATATCTTGCACAAAAAAGCAAGATTTCGCAAACGAAATTCTGTGCTTGTGGAAAACTCCATGCACACATGCATTGTAAAACATGAAAGGTTAACACCCACTGGTTGTAGGACTTATCGGAACATAAAATGCCAGGGGGTATAGCATTGCTGAACCCTGGTGCTCTTTCGTTAAACATCAAACATCTTGCCGCTGATATAAAGCCTATTTATTGCTTGGGAATTTACAGTGCCTTGCGAAAGTATTCGGCCCCCTTGAACTTTTCGAACTTTTGCCACATTTCAGGCTTCAAACATAAAGATATAAAACTGTAATTTTTCGTGAAGAATCAACAACAAGTGGGACACAATTATGAAGTGGAACGAAATTTATTGGATATTTCAAACTTTTTTAACAAATAAAAAACTGAAAAATTCGGCTGCAAAATTGCAAAATTATTCAGCCCCTTTACTTTCAGTGCAGCAAACTCTCTCCAGAAGTTCAGTGAGGATCTCTGAATGATCCAATGTTGACCTAAATGACTAATGATGATAAATAGAATCCACCTGTGTGTAATCAAGTCTCCGTATAAATGCACCTGCTCTGTGATAGTCTCAGAGGTCCGTTTAAAGCGCAGAGAGCATCA
>JACXGI010015761.1:0-16947 GCA_016801175.1 Esox masquinongy | reverse complement strand
CTGCTAACCCCCCCCCCCCCCGTGTTGTCCCTGTCCTTGTCCATCTGGTCATGCTTCTGACCTGGATTAGATTTTATAGACTCTGGACACAACCCAAATGCATTTACTAATTATTACAACTTGTACTCTTAAAATGTTCACCCGGCACAGCCAAAAGGGGACCGGTGACCCCACTGAGCCTGGTTCCTCTCTAGGTTTCTTCCTTAATTCTGGCCCCTCTTAGGGAGTTTTTCTTAGCCACTGTGCCTCAACTCTGTTGTTGCTTGGGTTTCAAGCTGGGTGTCTTGTGAAAGCATTTTGTGACAACTGCTGATGATTTGACTGATTCTTTGTCTGTTTGCTTGTCTGTCTGGCTGTCATAACGCATAATGCTGTCTGTCATGTAAATGCGATGGTCTTTGAAGGGTTGGTCTGTAGTGTTGTAGTCTGTAGTGTGTTGGTCTGTAATACAGTGGTCTGTGGAGGGTTGGTTTTTCATGTGGTTGTTAAAGCCAAATTAATTTAATGGTTATCTCTAACTTTTTGTACAACCTCTAAGAGCCACAGTTGGTTGTTTTTCTTTAAGTGCTGTAAACTTTACAAATGATGTTGCCTTTCCTTTTAAATTGGTGTAAGAGTGCACACGCTCAGTGATTAATGGGAGTTGCTGAATTGTTTGTTTGGTGTGAAGGACACTGTGTAGTGGTGAAGAAAGTTTTTTTTACCGTATTAGCCTGTGCAATATTTTTTTGGTTCTTTTTTACAAGTGTATTGGATATTATTGGAGTACCATACATGTTTGAATTCAAAGATCTTGTTAAAATGAAGTAGGTCTCATTTACCGCCATCATGACTCCTGTGCTGGTTTCGTGAGTCACCTTCTGAAGAGTATTAAATTAACAAGTGTATTGGATTCTATTACAACACAAGTGATCACGCTTCAAAATTGCATCTAAAACTATTTGTGAATAAAGTGGAGTTTGACGCTACAGGGGTGTTCTGTGAAGGGTTGTTCTCTAATGTGGTGGTCTGTAATGTGGTGGTCTGTTGACATTTAAGGGATGTTCTGTAATGTGGTCTGTTGACTGTTAAGGGATGTTCTGTAATGTGGTGGTCTGTAATGTAGGGGTCTGTAATGTGGTGGTGTGTTGACTGTTAAGGGATGTTCTGTAATGTAGTGGTATGTTAAGTGTTGTTCTTTAATGTGGTGGTCTGTTAAGGGATGTTTTGTAATGTGGTGGTCTGTTAAGGGTGGGTCTGTAAATTGGTAGACATTTAGAGGGTTGGTCTGTTATGTAATATAATGCAGAGTAATGAACCAGGTTCTAGAGGTTACACAACCCTGTCTCCTTTGTGTTCTGAACTCAAGACTCCCAGGCCTCCCAGCTGCAGAGCACTGATAATACCACTCAATTCTACCAAAGTACATGTCACCTCTAATGAATAAAATCTCTCCTGCCCGATAAAAAATGAGTTTGGACACTATTTATGGAAACGGTATTGGGCCGAGTTAACTGTATAATTGAATGAACCTTTAGGTCAGCCTGCTTCACTTTGATTTGTCACCATAGGTTCTGTCATGTCATGCAGGAAGGGAGAGGGGAGAGGATACATCCAACATACTATTATACACCAAACGGTTTATATATCCAGCGGACTGTAATACATCCATCAGACTATTGTACATCCAGCAGTCTATTGTACATCCAGCATAATATTGTACATCCAGCAGTCTATTCATCTAGCAGACTATTATACATCCATCAGACTATTGTACATCAAGCATAATATTGTACATCCAGCAGTCTATTCATCTAGCAGACTATTATACATCCATCAGACTATTGTACATCCAGCATAATATTGTACGTCCAGCAGTCTATTCATCTAGCAGACTATTATACCTCCATCAGACTATTGTACCTCCAGGAGAATATTCATCCAGCAATCTGTTTTACATCCAACAGTCTACACATCCAGCAGAATATTATACATCCAACAGTCTACACATCCAGCAGAATATTATACATCCAACAGTCTACACATCCAGCAGAATATTATACATCCAACAGTCTACACATCCAGCAGAATATTATACATCCAAAACATCTATAGATCAACCAGAACATTATACATCCAACAGAAAATTATAAATCCAGCAGAAAATTATACATCCAACAGAAAATTATACATCCAGCAGAATATTATACATCCAGCAGAATATTATACATCCAGCTGTCACAACTGTGATGTCACAGGACACGAGTCACAGAGCTGTAGCAAAACATACCTTTTATTTGTTATTTCAGACAACAAACCAAAAGAGGCACAAACCGAAATGCTACATGCATAAACAATGATCCACAAACTAAGGAAACCAAGGGGAACTTAAATAGGGACCCCAATTAGGGGCAACACGGGGCAGCTGCCTCTAATTGGGGACAATCAAAACTACAGCGCAGAGATGCCTCGAGTCATGCCTCATTCCCCAGAACCTATCATGTTCACCATCTTGGATTTTTTTGTAGTGTGAGAATTTCATGAAACCTATAAAAATTTACATAAAATCAACAATAACTCCGTTTTACCTGGCCAGCGGCATACAGGTGTCTGACAGATGTCGCCCTATAGGGTGTTAAAAGCTAAGAGAAAAAATACAAGATTGCGGACATTATGGCTGGCCAGAGTAAATATTATATTAAAGTGCTATCCATGGGATTATTTCTGCTGCCATTTCCTTACAATGTGTTATGTCACAGGAGAACCCCGTCCTAAGGTTGCTTGCAACTATATTTATGTTTATTATTCGTATTTTCTTCTTTCCTGCACTGACCTTTGCCGATAACTAACTCATTAATTAGAAAACACTCACTACTAAACTGTGTTGTTGTTTCACATAGCTCTTTTAAAATATATGTACTTACTGTAAGTCGCTAAGTCCGTTGTATGAGAGCGCCTGCTAAATGACAAAAATGTAAAATGAAAATGTATTGTTGTTGTTGGTAAAATGGTAACGAAAAGATCAATCGATGGTGCATTTTAAGGCATGTGAAGATTGGTCATTTGGTACAATTGGAGTAGCGTTTAAAGCGTTTTTCACACAGTCCAAAATGGCAATAATTCATTGGCAAAATGTGCATAGAGAGGAGTTTTACCTATGTACCAACTTTCTTTTGTCATCTTTAAAGAGGGATGGGGAGTTGAGGAGGAGGAGGACAAGATGGAGATGGAGGAGCGGGATTAAATTAAAGATTGGGATTACATAATTTTTGTTAAGGTCCACCAGTAATGTGAGTTCCACTTTTAACCAGAGGAAGACGAGGAGGGTTACTGTGTCCAGGACACTCTAAGCTGCTCACTTCAACTTAATTTCAATTTAAAAGGGCTTTATAGGCACAAGCACTCTCACACTTTCTCTCAGAAGCAGACTTCAAGAAAAACAGATACACACACATTACCACCACACTCACAGGCAAACAGGCAGACATGGAGGATGTAATTTAAAGTACTATTGACCTTGCTGCCACATACCTAGAGAAGAGGAAGATATGTTAGAATTAGGGGTGTAACAGTATAAGATTTTCATGGTTTGATATCCGTTAAAAAAAATATCACGGTATCACGATATTATGGTGAATTGCTAATAGTATTAGCAATTAAATTGTTAATGTATTAAATATGTAAATACACCAATCAGCCATAACATTATGACCACTGACAGGTGAAGTGAATAATACTGATAATCTCGTTATCATGGCACCTGTCATTGGGTGGGATATATTAGGCAGCAAGTGAACATTATGTCCTCAAAGTTGATGTGTCAGAAGCAGGAAAAATGGGAAAGCGTAAGGGTCTGAGCGACTTTGACACGGGCCAAATCGTGATGGCTAGATGACTGGGTCAGAGAATCTCCAAAACTGCAGCCCTTGTGGGGTGTTCCCGGTCTGCAGCGGTCAGTACCTATCAAAAGTGGTCCAAGGAAGGAAAAGCGGTGAACCGGCAACAGGGTCATGGGCGGCCAAGGCTCATTGATGAACGTGGGGATTGAAGGCTGGCCCGTGTGGTCCGATCCAACAGAAGAGCTACTGTAGCTCAAATTGCTGAAAAAGCTAATGCTGGTACTGACAGAAAGGTGTCAGAACACACAGTGCATCATAGTTTGTTGCATATAGGGCTGCGTAGCCGCAGACCAGTCAGGGTGCCCATGCTGACCCCTGTCCATTGCCGAAAGCATCTACAATGGGCATCAGAACTGGACCACGGAGCAATGAAAGAAGGTGACCTGGTCTGATGAATCACGTTTTCTTTTACATCACGTGAATGGCTGGGTTTGTGTGCATCACTTACCCGGAGAACACATGGCATCAGGATGCACTATGGGAAGAAGGCAAGCCGGCGGAGGCAGTGTGATGCTTTGGGCAATGTTCTACTGGGGAACCTTGGGTCCTGCCATTCATGTGGATGTTACTTTGACACGTTCCACCTGTCTGAGCATTGTTGCAGACCATGTGCACCCTTTCATGGCAACGGTATTCCCAGATGGCATTGGCCTCTTTCAGGAGGATAATGCCACCTGCCACAAAGCAAAAATGGTTCAGGAATGGTTTGAGGAACACAACAACGAGTTCAAGGTGTTGACTTGGCCTCCAAATTCCCCAGATCTCAATCCAATCGAGCACTTGTGGGACGTGCCAATCCATGGAGGCCCCACCTCGCAACTTACAGGACTTAAACGATCTGCTGCTAACGTCTTGGTGCCAGATACCACAGCACACCTTCAGATGTCTAGTGGAGTCCACGCTTCGATAGGTCAGGGCTTTTTTGAAGGCAAAAGTGGGACCTACACAATATTAGGCAGGTGGTCATAATGTTATGGCTCATTGGTGTATATGTAGTACTTTCTGTTATTATTTTTGCTTTTTATATTTTCTAATTACTATGTAGATGTCGCATGCCATGTCACAAGAATTTCATTGTTCAGAATGACGCATGACAAATAAAAGACTTTGACTGTCATCGGTGATACAACCAAAGAGAACTGAGAAATGCCGAGCGTTTGGTGGAGGCTTTTTACAGCTTTTTCATTGTTTTTGTATTTTTCACACTCCATTATATTTGACAGATTTAATTCCAATACTTCCACGTTTGAAAGACTTCTTGCAAAAAACACAGTGGGCTTCATTTTCTTTCCCTTCAACAGATTTCAACCACAATGCAAATATGCTGTTGTCCAACAACTACTGATTGAATTTGCACTTTCCCATGATACATGCTGGACGTTTAACAGCCGATGTCTACTATGTAGCAGACATGTCTTTAAGTTACTTCATTGTCAAGTCTCAATTCTTTTAAGCACTATAGGCTATAGTTATAGTCCACTAGTCCAAAGCAAGTCTTTTCAGCCTAAGGTGCACTTTTTGGGGATGACTATTATTTTATGGACTATTTTATATCAGCAGTTGATTATTTAGTACACAAATACTGAATTGCAACATCTAATTTATTATAGCAAACATTCATTTTATGTTTAATTGAAGTATGATCATGTTGAGGCAGGGGCCGACCTATTCTATCTACTATTCTACCTGCCATTAGCCAAATTGTCCGACTATTTTATACAGGTTAACCATGAGCTAACAGCTCTTTGTGTTCTGTATGGGGTGTATATGGTTATGTGTTAGCAAGTTATTGGCTACTGTGACTAACTAGCTGGTAAAGATTAGAAACAGGTCCAATTCTAGACAGCGAGCTAACATTAGGCTTCTCACTGAATGTAAAAAAAACAGTTTTTTTACTTACGAAAATACCCAAGCTAGCTAGGTACTGGTAGCAAAAAGGCTAGCTAGCTACAATACAGTAGCATTGGGCTGTTTCGGCAAATGTTAACTAACCTAAAGCTACAAGAACTTAAAGTCAGACAGTCAGCTGGACATTTTCGACTGTCAAAACAGTGTGCATTCTCCCTGTAGTTTATCCATTCAGTGAGAATTCAAACATTAGCTGGCTATCAATGTTTTAGCTACATTAATTTAGCTAGTTAGCAAACACAACGTTATCCAGCTACTGTAACGTAACGTTAGTTACCTGCTAAGTCTGACTAACCTCTCTCTGTGTCCCTTCAAGTGGCGCAAGAAGTTTGATGTTGTGCTATCTGCATCTCTGATGGCTGTGCCACAGGTTTTGCAGGGAGCAATACTTTTGCCCCTTCAATTTTGAAATCTTTGTAGCCAAATGCTATCACTAATGGAACAGATGCACTGTCACTAATATTACCTAGGTGACTTTCAAATTTAATCACTTGAGCTGTCAGATTTAGAATACAGACCAAAACAAGGCGGGAAGGCAGGTTTTTTCCTCAGTTTTAGCTATTCTATATTCACCTTCTAAGGCACAAGTCCAATGACTACAAGTCCAAGTCGAGTCTCAAGTCTTTTGAACAGATCGCAAGTCAATTGACCACTCAATTTATTGGTGACTAATGTGCGACTTGAGTCCAGGTCTGCGACTCGAGTCACCAACTCCGCTATGTAGCTAGTCAAATTACCTAGCTTGGTACTAGCTAGCTATCTATAAACAACAGTGTTGGGAGAAAAGCGTCCAACCGTCACAAGTGTCTTGCTGACATCTAACATTCTGAATAATATTTTGGTTCCTCTCTGCGCGCGACCAGAGCTAAAATGCCTTCACAAACCGCACTTTATTTTTCTGCATCACCTCTTCACAATGATAACATCTTTTGTAAGAACTTAAAAATACAAAGTAAAACTATTTTGACTTTTATGACTTTTCAAGGCTTTTTATTTAGATAAATTAATTTAAGACATTTTAAGCCTATGAAAAGGTCTGTGGACACCCTGCTTAACATTGACATTTTAATGCAAGGACAACAACCTCAGCCTCAAAGTTAGCAAAACAAAAGATATGATTTTTGATTTGAGGGAGCAGAGGTAGAAACCTGTCAAACTACATTTACTGGGCTTAGGTTCCTCTGTCTCCACATAACCAAGGACTTGTCATGGTCCATCGATTCTACTAATGTTGTCAGTGTTGTGAAGAGGGCGCAATAGCAACTTTAATCCCTGAGGTGACTCAGGAAAAGCAGCATCCCTGGGTCCACCATAGGTTCTGTCCAAACAATTTCTCCACCTGAATCACTGGGGCTAAGCTTCCACCCATCCAGGACACTTAAAACAATATGAGATGAAAGCATGCACACCCATTCATAACCCAGACACATGCTGTTCACTCTCCTATCTTCGGCCAGACTGTGGTTATACCAGGGTGTTGACTCTCACAATAAGAGACATTTTCTATCTGCAAACCATCAGCCTGCTCAACCACAACTGTCTGACCACCTACACTGACTCAACTGAATACTGTACCTGTCTGTCCACCTCCACTGACTCTACTGATACTGAACTGTCTGACCACCTACACTGACTCTACTGAATACTGTACCTGTCTGACCACCTACACTGACTCTACTGAATACTGTACCTGTCTGACCACCTACACTGACTACTGAATAGGTTACCTGTCTGTCCACCTATTGACTCAACTGAACAATTGACCTGTCTGACCACCTACACTGACTATACTGAACACTTGACCTGTCTGACCACCTACACTGACTCTACTGAACACTGGACACAAATTCACTCAACCCAAACTACTTACACACATACATGCAAAACAACTCTGTGTAAATATTACTGTGTTGTGGCTATAATTATTATTAAATCCTTACTTTTGTTGTTGCATATTTTACTCTATATTTGTGTAGTTTGCCTTACTCAATACATGACTATTAAAAAGTAAAGCTTGAAACAAGCACACACACACACTCACAGAGGCAGAGCAGGTTAATCTCTGACACTATCAGCCTAGGGGTAGATAGATGCTTGGGGTGAAGGATGTCTCTGTGGTGCTGTCATCATCATACAGGCAGCCTGAAGCCTTAGAAATGGCAGAGTGATGGTCATATCAGTCATGGCAGGATTCTGAGTAGAGGCATGAGACAGTCCTGTCTGTATTTAATCAACCCTTCTATCTGAGAGATGAGACATGGCCTGTATTTAATCAACACTTCTAACTGGCACTCAAGGATGAATCTGAATTAGCATTCTCTAAGCACATACAGTGATGAAACCATGTTGAATTCTTCTACGTCAGATTCAATGGCCAACTGATGGAATTATTCACGTTGTGGCGGATGTTCCCTCTACAGTACAATACCTCCCTGTTAAGGTATCATTTAAGGGCTGGAGGAACTAAAAGGTGTTCAAGTGTGCTGAAAGGTGTTGTTAGTTACTTAGTTACTCGCAATGGCTAGTTAGACTCACTTTGTCCATCAGTGTAGGTTGTATTTCTTCTGGTTACCTCATCACCCAGGATGTGTTTCACTTCTGCTGGCCAGGCTTATATTCAGAATCTGTATGGTCAGCTGACTCTCATATCTGTGATCAGAATTTGACTGGCTTTCTAATTTTGGCTATGAATACACCTATTTGTTTTTTGAAGGGACATTACCAGCGGAAGGGTAAACCGAACTTAACATTCCAGTTGCGTGTGAGCCCCCTATACATGCTTTTGATGAACCTGTCAACAAGGCTAGGGTGTACTGTGTTGGTCCTTGGCCCAAAGCAAATACTGATATCCAATTTCTCCTAACCCTCATGTGTGCTGCCACTCAATTCCCTGAGGCCATTCCACTGAGAAAAATCACAGCTCCCAGTGTCGTCACAGCCCTTGTGAAGAACTACTATGGATTTTACAATCAGACAAAGGTACAAATTTAATCTAAAAAAAATCCAGCAAGTGCTACAGTACTAGAACGTTAGCCATTGCCCTCTATTGCATTCCACCCAAAGTCTCAAAGTGCTCTGAAGAGATTTTGTCAGACTTTGAAGTCAATGTTTAGAGCTTACTGCTTTGAGTTTGAAAAAGCCTGTCATGAAGTGGTACCCCTAGTGCTGTTCACAGCAAGAGAAGTTGTTTCTCTTGAAGTATTCTCTAGTTTTCAGTGTGAATGAGCTTGTGTTTCGACATTATGTCAGAAGATTTGTGAACAGTTTCCAGACAAAAAATGTTACAGAATTTCAGGGTTTGGTCTCAGTGCCAACTAGACAAATTTACTGGAGTATGACATCGATGTTGGGGACTCTACCTCATTCCTATAACATGCCCAGTGCTGTGATGTGTAATTCATGCTTGCACATGGAAATACAGAACAAGGTAATGGTTTGTGAAGTTTGCCCTGTATTTTGTTTGAGAGAACACAAGTGTCTGTCTGCATTTTTTCAGATTATTGATGCCGTTCCTGAGCCAATGGAATGGGAGGGGTAGGCTGACTTAATATACTGGTGTGCCTTCATTAATCTTTTTATTGCCAGAGAGTAGTTCTGACACACCTCATTTTAGAGGCATAGTTTGATCTTTTGGAGAAGTTTGGAATATTTTTGAAGTCCATTCCTGGGGGAATTCAAATGATTGTAATAGAGTAAGTGGAATGATCCCACTGAAAAAAAATCTTAGTGGTAAGTTAAACTCAGTTGCTCAGAGTTGTTTCAACTGTGCTGGTTTCCTTGTTAGCCAAGATGTACTTTACCTGATTAGGCCTAGTTCTGACGTAAGAAATACAAGGACAAGGCTTCAGTTAAACCAAGACCCCGGGAAGAGCAACACCTACAGCTGCTCTCCTTTGCTTTTATTTTTAAATGCAAAATTTTGTTTTCCTATTTGTTTTGATGTATTTTATATTTAACGCGACGTTAGAATTTACACTTAGGTCCGGAAATATTTGGACACTGACACAATTTTCATAATTTTGTCTTTGTACGCCACCACAATGGATTTAAAATGAAACAACCGAGATGCAATTGAAGGGCAGATTTTCAGCTTTAATTCTAGGGGTTGAACAAAAAATATCGTATGAAACATTTAGCAATTGCAACCAATTTTATACGCAGTCCCCTTATTTCAGGAGCAAATTGGACAAATTAACACAATCATAAATAAAATGTTCATTTTTAATACTTTGTCGAGAATCTTTTGCAGGCAATAACTGCTTGAAGTCTAGAATGCATGGACATCACCAAACGTTGGGTTTCCTCCTTTGTGATGGTTTGCCAGGCCTTTACTGCAGCTGTCTTCAGTTGTTTTTTGTTCGTGGGTCTTTCTGCCTTTTATCTTCAACAAGCGAAATGCATGCTCGATCGGGTAGAGATCAGGTGATTGACTCGGCCATTGCAGAATATTCCACATCTTTGCCTTAAAAAACTCCTTGGCTGCTTACGCAGGATGTTTTGGGTTATTGTCCATCTGTAAGGTGAAACGTCCAAACAACGTCGATGAATTTGGCTGAATCTGAACAGAAAATATATCCCAATACACTTCAGAATTCATCCGGCTGCTTCTGTCTTCTGTTACATCATCAATAAACACTAGTGACCCAGTGCCATTGGAAGCCATGCATGCCCATGCCATCACATTGCCTCCACCGTGTTTTACAGATGATGTGGTATGCTTCGGATCATAAGCCATTCCAAGCCTTCTCCAAACATTTTTCTTCCCATCATTCTGGTACAGGTTGATCTTAGTTTCATCTGTCTAAAGAGTGCTGTTCCGGAACTGGGCTGGCTTTTTTAGATGTTTTTTGGCAAAGTGTAATCTGGCCTTTCTATTCTTGAGGCTTATGAATGGTTTGCACCTTGTGGTGAACCCTCTGTGTTTGCTCTCATGAAGTCTTCTCTTTATGGTAGACTTGGATAATGATATGCCTACCTCCTGGAGAGTGTTTTTCACTTGGCTGGATGTTGTGAAGGGGTTTTTCTTTACCATGGAAAGGATCCTACGATCATCCACCACTGTTGTCTTCCGTGGACATGCAGGCCTTTTTGTGTTGCAGAGCTCACCAGAATGTTCTTTTTTTCTCAGAATGCACCAAACTTTGATTTGACCACTCCTAATGTTCCTGCTATGTCTCTGATTGATTTTTCTTTTTTGTAGCCTAAAAATGGTCTGTTTCACTTGCAATGAGAGCTCCTTTGACTGCATGTTGTGGGTTCACAGCATCAGCTTCCAAATGTGAATGACACACCTGGAATCAACTCCAGATCCTTTACCTGCATAATTGATGAAGAAATAATGAAGGAACATCTGTCCATGAAACAGCTTTTGAGTCAATTGTCCAATTACTTTTGGTCCCTTGAAAAAGAGGGGGCTACATATTAAAGAGCTGTTATTACTAAATCCTTCCTCCAATTTGGATGTGAATACCCTCAAATTAAAGCTGAGAGACTGCACTTTAAGCCCATATTCATTATTTAACTGTAACTGTAATATATTTTGGTTAACAGCCAAAATAACAAAACTTGTGTCAGTGTCCAAATATTTCCTAACTGTATATTAGGCTTTCCTGTTTCCTTTTGGCTGTCAGCAATAAAACAATACTCTGAATGTTTGTGGAGAACCCAACAGTATTCTTACTCAAATATGCCAAATGGATACTAGTTCATCCCTCTCACATTGTGGAAATCGGAAAATATGGTGTTACAACAGGGAATGTGGTGTTTTTACACAGAAAATGGTGTTATTACTGGGTTAGTGGTATTATATCCAGGAAAATAGCATTATTCAAGGAAATATGGTGATAATACAAGATATATAGCATATTCAAGGGAACATGTTGTCATTACAAGGGACATGGTGTTATTACAAGGGATATGGTGTTATTACAAGGAGTTCTGTGAAACGTGATGTAATCTTCCCTCATCTTAGTTATCCAGGGGAAAGCAGTTCATCTGTCAGTCTATTACTTCACTTGGTGAACAATTAGCTCGGTAAACACATCCCTCAGCTCTGAGTCTTGGAGAATCAAGGACCAATGAAGGTCATCCATCTTGCTCTCCGTCTTCTCCATCCGCATGCTTTTGTTCCCTCACTTTTCCAATATGTGAGGAGAGTCATTCCATTCAATGTATCACCACAGTGCAAAACCGCTCCGCCCACTCTCCGCCCCGGCCACTCTCTCTCTCTCTGATCCCTCTGTCACAATGGTGAATCAGAGCTACTTTATTTGCATTCAGCTTCCATCCACTTTTGAAGCTGCAGATTTAGAATTGATTCTCCACAATGCTCTCTTCTCTTGTAAATCTGATGCAGTTTAAATCTTCTTACACACAGTCAATATTTACTGTATATATTTCACCCAGCCTGCAGTCACCATACTACCTTCTGCCATCCTAAAACCATTGAATACTGTTCAATGGTTTTACCCACAGTTCTTTGTTTGACATTAGCTGAAAGTTGTGGGGCACATAATTGAATTCTATATGAAAAGATAGGATGGTCCTCTACAGGTAAGACAAAAATGTGCTATTCTGTTTTTCTACAAAGCCCTCCTACAGAAACAACCAGCATATCTAATTTCCCTCTTTAAAGTAAAAATAAATTATAGAACCAGATTAAATGACTGGTTAATGCTGAATACACCTAGGGTGGTATTAGCACTAGGTAAAACCTTTTTCAGTGGGGTGGGGTAATCTGAAGAGCTTTTACTCCATGCTTCCTGAAGCACCTCCCAAAAGTTGGATTTGTTTACGTACCATACCATACGGTCAAACTGCTCCCACAACAGCTCAATAGAGTTGAGATCTGGTGTCTGTGCTGGCCAGAATAGAATACCAGCTGACTGCTTCACTAAATAGTTATTGCATAGTTTGGAGCTGTGCTTTGGGTCATTGTCCTGGTATAGGAAATTGGCTCCAATCAAGCGTTGTCCACAGCATAACATACTACGCTGCCTCTCTCTCTCTCTCTCTCTCTCTCTCAGCTGTGATAAAGAACACATCATATGTAACTACAATGAGTCCCCAATGAGACAAAAAGCTATGGTCTAATGTAGTGCACTATGAAGGAAATAGGGTACTAGTATGAAGGAAATAGGGTGCACTTGGGACACCTTCACTTAGTCTCTGGGTTACCGCTGGGCTAATCTCCAGATAAAAGTGAAAGACAGTAATGTGCTGATAAAGCCAGAACTATCTGGGATCATTTCATTCTGAAATGAACAACTGCACAGGTTACTCTATCATTACAAATATACACAAGGGACAACCAATTCTCTAGAATGTTCCCTGATTTTTAAACCAGTGCTGCACGCCTACACTGAATGTAGGGAGCAGAGGGCCATTTGGGACTGAACCAATATGGACATCAGGTTCTAGGAGTTAATGTATTTTGTTCATTTGACTCATAGGGAATGAAATACTTTGGCCATCTGCTGTTGTCATTTCATTAATAGTTAGTGGAAGCTAATCTTAATTTAGTGTGATAGTGGTCAGGTTTGAAAGACTTCTTCCAAAAAACCCAGTGGGCTTCGTTTTCTTTCCCTTCAACAAATTTCAACCACAAAGCAAAGTTGATGTTGTCCAACAACTTCTGATTGAATTTGCAATTTCCCACGATACCTGAGGGAAGTTTAACAGGCAATATCCACTATGTAGCTAACTAAATTACCTAGCCTGGTACTAGCTAGCTATCTACCACATGAACAACCATGTTGGGAGAAAAGCAGCCAACCGTCACAAGTGTTTTGCTGATATCTAACATTCTGACTGAAATTGTGGTTTCTCACTGCGCACAACCAGAGCCAAAATGCGTTCAGAGAAAACAAATTTGAGGAGGCACCACTGTCTTTCAAATCTGCTATGTGGGAAAATTTTGGATTCAGCGTTCAATGCAATGACAAGGGTAAGAAGACTGTAAACAAAGTAGTCTGCAAACATTGCTTTGCCACAGTCGGCTACTCGAGTGGAAACACTTCTAACTTGATGACGTTATACATACCGAAACCGTAACATTACCCACAAACCGTGATACAAACCGAACCATGGGCCCACTGTACTGTTGCATCCCTACATCAAACCCCTGTAACTTATCCAGAATGCCCAGCACGCTTGGTGTTCTGAAGTCCTCCCATGTAAACCTGCTCCTGCATACCTTCCACTGGATTCCAGTTGAAACTCACATCTACTACCTCCTACCTCAAAACAATGCTCAAATCCTACACCGCTACCCAAGCTCTTCAGCCAGCTCTGGTTTCTTAGTCATCTTGCCACAATTCTGCCTGATGCTAGGACAGCAGATTCCCAGACTCTAATTCTGAAACCCTACAGTATTTATTGAGTTAACCCTACGCTATCTAAAAACCCTACTGTATTTACTGTGTTAACCCTAAGCTATCTAAAACCCCTACTGTATTTATTGAGTTAACCCTACTGTATTTATTGAGTTAACCCAACGCTATCTAAAATATTTCCACCAAAAATATGTATACAAAGAATACCCCAGCTGTTGGTGAACTAAACTAGCACTGACTTTGCTGCTACTTTATTGTGGCATATTTATTCACTAGGACTGTGATTTTGTAGTTGTTTTACCAAGATTAAAATCAATATACTAAATGTAGTCCACACTGGATAAGTGTCTAGTAAAAGAGTGAAATGTATGAGATTACCCTCTAAGTGCTTACCCTCAGCTTTTCTCCCTACAGCGTTGTCTTGACCCAGGGGAAACTGGAATTATTCCAGTAACTCACTCTAATAGTTCTCACCAGGCTCTGGAGTTTTTGTTTGCGAGGGACTGAAGCAATTGCCATTTCCCCCAAATTAAATGATGTGTTCCCAGCTTTATTGTCTCCCTGTAGTGAGGTCAGTCTGGCACTGGCTATCCTCTCACATCTTCAAATCCACATGGTCTGCAACAATGCTCAGGTAGGTGGTACGTGTCAAAGTAACATCCACATGAATGGACCCAAGGTTTCCCAGCAGAACATTGCCCAAAGCATCACACTGCCTCCGCTGGCTTGCCTTCTTTTCATAGAGCATCCTGGTGCCAGGTGTTCTCCAAGGGTAAAGCGATGCACATGCACCCGGCACTGTTGCTACACAGGCCCATATGCAACAAACTGCGATGCACTGTGTGTTCTGACACCTTTCTATCAGTACCAGCATTCACTTTTTCAGCAATTTGAACTACAGCAGTGCGTCTGTTGGATCGGACCACATGGGCTAGCCTTCAATCCCCACGTGCATCAATGAGCCTTGGCCACCCATGACCATGTCACCGGTTCACCGCTTTTCCTTCCTTGGACCACTTTTGGTAGGTACTGACGACTGCAGAACGGGAACACCCCACAAGGGCTGCAGTTTTGGAGATGCTCTGACCCAGTCGTCTAGCCATCACAATTTGGCCCTTGTCAAAGTCACTCACATCCTTGCGCTTGCCCATTTTTCCTGCTTCTAACACATCAACTTTGAGGACAGAATGTTCACTTGCTGCCTAATATTTCCCACCCACTGACAGGTGCCATGATAACGAGATTATGAGTGTTATTCACTTCACCGGTCAGTAGTCATGATGTTATGGCTGATCGGTGTATAAATATCAAAATCTTTAATGTACATTGTGTAATTAGTTGAGAACAAAATGACGTAACAACAATCAATGGAAACCAATATCACCAACCGATTGAGGGCTGGATTTAAACTCACACAGAAAAATCTAAGTTAACAACTGAAATCATAGGCTGTTCCAACTTGCGTTTCATCACGGCAACTCATAATGTGACTCAGTAGTGTGTATGGTCCCCACGTGCCTGCATGCCCTCCCGACAACATCTGGGCATATTCCTGATGAGACAGTGGATGGTGTCCTGGGGGATTCCTCCCTGACCTTGAACCAGAGGTTCTCAATAGGATTCAGGTCTGGGGAACATGTGGGCCAGTCAATGAGGATTAAGTGCATTCCCGTAGCATCAGCTAAAATGTCAGCAGAGGCAGAAAATTGGGTCATATTTTAGTCAAGAGGCCCATTAAGTTCATATTGTAGTTTTACAGACCATACTGTTGTCCCCATAGAAAATAATGCTGTCCTCATAGATCATAGTGCTGCCCTCATAGATCATAATGCTGTCCTCATAGATCATAGTGCTGTCCTCATAGATCATAATGCTGTCCTCATAGAGCATAATGCTGTCCTCATAGATCATAGTGCTGTCCTCATAGATCATAATGCTATCCTCATAGATCATAATGCTGTCCTCGTAAATCATAATGCTGTCCTCATAGATCATAATGCTGTCCTCGTAAATCATAATGCTGTCCTCGTAGATCATAATGCTGTCCTTATAGATCATAATGTTGTCCTCATAGATCATAGTGCTGTCCTCACAGATCATAGTGCTGTCCTTATAGATCATAATGCTGTCCTCATAGATCATAATGCTGTCCTTATAGATCATAATGCTGTCCTCATAGATCATAGTGCTGTCCTCGTAGACCACAAACCATACTGATGTTTTCATTGATCATACTGTTGTCCATGTAGACCACAAACCATACTGATGTTTTCATTGATCATTCTATTGTCCTTGTAGACCACAAACCATACTGATGTTTTCATTGATCATACTGTTGTCCTCGTAGACCACAAACCATACTGATGTTTTCATTGATCATACTGTTTTCCTCGTAGATTGTGCTGTCCTTATATTCCATACTGCCTTCTTCATATACTTCAATCCTAATAGATAATACAGATTTTCTGGCAGATTTCTTTTCTTATAGACATTACTAGGGGTGCAAGTTATATTGACTCAATACCGTTATAGCAATATCACGCTGAGAAATATCACTTGGAAAATGTTGCGGAATGTATGTGATTTTCTGTTAATTTTGTGGAGAGATGCGTCAGTTGGCTGTGTGGCTTACAGGTGCTGGTCATAAAATTAGAATATCATCAAAAAGTTGATTTATTTCAGTAATTCCATTCAAAAAGTGAAACTTGTATAATGTATACATTCATTCCACACAGACTGATATATTTCAAGTGTTTATTTCTTTTAATTTTGATGATTATAACTGACAACTAATGAAAACCCCAAATTCAGTATCCCAGAAAATTAGA